>JABASD010000698.1:0-61230 GCA_019776165.1 Pogonognathellus flavescens | reverse complement strand
AAATACATGCCCGAACCCGTAAATTTCGGGTCGGGTTCGGGTATACCCGACCCGAACCCGACCCGTTCCCAAGTCTACTATGAATTGTATGAATGACACAGAGAAAGATTACACCCGTATTTTTGAGCAACATATTAATATGAATGATAAATAATATATATTAGGATATATATTTTAGCTTTATTTGTAGCAAGATACCCACCCGGTTGCAGTTACTCATTCATGAGTAACTAATTTTCATACTTACCAAAAGTCATCTATAAATAGACATCCTGCATCTTAGTGAAGGCTTTGAAGGTATAAGGTATAATGTATTGCAGGAATAAAACGCTTCTCCGAGTCTAAGGGTATAAAACAAATTATTCAACTTAATTATTCCGACAAATTAGCATTTATTAATAAATAGGTAAATGCAAAATCGCCAAATTAATGCAAGCGCATAAAATCCCCCGTATAAATACAAGGGCGTATCTACGTATGGGCTAACCGGGCTTGAGCCTTCCTCGTTTCAGATTTCGAAAAAAAGATGTTACTAGAGTTTGCTCAATTTTTTCTACCCTCCCCAAATACCTCGACCCCTTCCATTAATGAATCTTACATACGCCATTGTAAACAACAATACAAAAGAAATTACCAATTCCGGTGAAATGTCTATAAATGACAAATATACTAAATACTAGAGCCTTTTGGTCAACTTCGATTTCCAATCCAATCTCCTCTCAATGTAATGATCAATTACACTTACAATTAAAATTAATTATTGCCAAATAATAACATTACCTGCTTTGTAGTTTACTTGTTTTTTGAAGGTCCTAAATTTGCAAGCGATTGAATTCTCAAGGTTTTGTGATTTCTGTGAGAAGAGGTTATTTACATGTGGAGTGTAACCTTGAACATTCTTCATTTGCCGCGAAAATTTTGTTAGAAATCTTCTTCACAAGTAAACAAGGTTTGATTTTCTGTATCCGCAAAATTGTGTCATAATCAATTATTAATCAAAATGTCTTAATAATGTCCATAGTGAGTTTTAGTTGACATTTAATTAAGGTCGACAACAGTGAATAATCCAGCGGTAAGTCCATTGAATAAAATTTGCAATATTTGTTGGCCACTTTGATTGTCATTTATTGATGTTCACTGTTTGCCATTTGATGGCTCTAGAATAAGTTCTATTTTGTCAATGTCTAATCAACTTTGTTTGGCCCATTGTTCTGTTGCCCGTTTTAATGTGTAAATTATATTACATATAAATATTACATTCAGTTTCAGTAGCTTAGGACATAGGAAGAGATGCGAAGATGCGATAGTTAATTAAAATTACACTTTAAACGTCAAACCATATTTGACGTTTGCAGTGTCAATAGTATGGTAATTGGTTAATACTTAATGACAAGATGATTATGCCATATTGTACATACGCATTTTAAAATCTAATATTCTTGTGACTATCTTTTGTGCTTACAGGTTGACTGACAGTCTTGTTGAAACTGAAAAACTGCGTTGTTTGTTGTTTCCGGAAGTGAACTGTACTGCTATATGTTTACGTATGCTAGAGTTATATAAGGTTGCGATACAATTCAAAATATTATGGCTTCCAACTTCTGTAATAACTCCGCGGGTACAAGTGATGAAACAGAAATAGAGGTAAATGTATATTTATAATATCAATGCAAACGATCAAGCATTAAATATCTATTTGTAGTGTATCCGAAATAATAATAATAATAATTGTTTTTTTTTCATTTTAAAGATGAAATATTGGTCCCTCCGAACAATCACAGCAGCTTTACATGAAATTGCTTATGCGAATCCTCCTCATCCTAAAGTTTCTGAAAGTACAATAAATCAGCTACGCAATCTACTATTTCAAATCGATTTTGGAGTATGTAAGAAGCATTTAAAACCCGAGTGTTCACTAGTTATGGATACAGGCATGGGAAATCTGGAAAGTAATTTGGAAACAACAGCATCCAAAAGTGTTTCCCTTCTGATACCAGTTGGTGAAATAACCTTGGAGGGTCAAATAGTTGTCAAAGCTCTGATTTCTATGTCGATTCAAAAGTTGGTTAATACCGTTCTAAAGCTATGGAATATTCAGCGAACTGATTTGGCAGAAAAGATACAAACGTCTACATCTTCCACTACTGAAGGCGGTGAACTGAAAGCTGCTTTTGACAAACTGACTACACGTTTGAAAGAAATGAAGTTAGAAGAAGATAGTTTAGATCGAGATATCGAGGAAACGGAATATACTCGAATGCAAGATATTCTTACCTATGACAAGGAACTAATGGAGGTAAGTGTATTATGAATTAACAGTTTGCATGCCATAATTATGCCTATTATGGAATGATCCAAAAACTATCAAGTAGATAGTAATCTATTATGAGTTTTCATTTATTCCTTTTAAGTTGCAAATAAATGTGTTTTAATTTGCAATTTTTTCCCTGAAACCAAAAACATTATGAAAAATTAAGTTTTATCCATAATTAAATTTTTCAGGTTAAAGAAATGATGACAGAGTTGATGGGGGAATCTCTGCTAAAAAAGAAACCACAAATAATGACTAGCTACATAGACCATTTAAAGTGCCAAAGTCAACTGATGAATACAAAGATCCAGTAAGTTTTTGACATTGAAATGTTACATAATATATATTAGCTTAATATACTGCTTACAAATCATTATAATTAGTGACATTTTCCTTCAGATGCGCCAAATTAAAACAACAGATAGATGAAAATCCTCCTGAATTAGTAGATGAATTTGAGAAAACGTACAATGAGTTTAAAGCAACTGTGGATGAAAAGGAGAAACTGCTTCTTGATAGTAAAGACAAGTAAGAATTTTCACTTAATTCATTCAAATCACCTACCAAGGATTGTAGTTTTCAATGTGCACTTTTTTACTTGGATAATTAATTTGGGTAAAATTGTTTCTGTTGCAGACTTTCTAAGTATGAGTCTCTCGGACCGGAGTTATTGGAAATCGCTAAGGAGTTTCAAAGTATTGAAGAAAATATAAAAACGAAAGAGTGGGTTTTGCAACAACTAGCTTCAAACGACCAATCGTTTGACACCAGCTTGCTGTAGTACTATAATGAAATTATGAAATGTAGTTGAATATAATATAATTAGTACACACGTGTCTTGTAACATTCGTATTTGTACTGCATTAACTGTACAGCGGCATTGTACCGATAGTTTCATAGGTTTTATTAATTCATTTACAATTAGTAAGTTTTGATAATATCAAGAGTGTTCGTCCTTTTCAAATATTTATAAAAATGAACTGATCAAAAAATCACATTTCTATTCAAATTTTCGATACGAGTGAATAAATTTTAAGGCAATTGTATAATACATTTTTTGTTCAATTAATACTAAACATTTAAGTAATGAAAACAATCATATTTCGTGTTCAATGTGTGGAAAGACCACACCAGAATGCGTTAGCTATAGAGTGAAGTTAATGTTTTAGTATAGCACTGATCCAAATACTATAAATAACAAATTATTGTCTGCTTGAATTGCACATTTTGGCCAAGATCGGAGTCTACAGAGATCTTCTTATAGCTAGAGCCTTGATCTCGACATGACATCCAAAAGCACAAAAGTATTACAGGTACGAAATTGTAATTATTTAACTGCTTCGGCCATAGATCTTGTCTAGCATGCTCAAAAACAGTTGCTTGGGAAGAGCTGGTGCCATTTGCTGAATATGCGTGCAAATCATTTTGTAGGTCTTTTCTTCATATGTGTTGTACTTTTCGGGAATTCCTAAGTCGATATAGAGTTGCTTCACTTTATCAATCTTTTCTTTGTCATTTTTTCCGTAGTTTTCCTACAAAGTACAAAAATTAATAAATAATTACTTACAAAATATACTTTAGCTAGTTCGAATCAGGTGATACAGTAATAATAATAATATGTATATCACTGGATCTTGGTCTTTCTTGACACCGTCTTCGTTTGGATAAGTAATTGTAATATTATTACATTAGTAACAGTTTTTGTCGTACCTTCAGATATTCCTGTTGAGTAGGAGTTGCACTTTGCATCGCGATTATAAATAGCCAACTACATTTACAATCTTGAATATCTGTTCCAATCTTTCCAGTTACATCCACATCTCCAAAGCAATCCAAATAGTCGTCTTGTACTTGAAAGAAGTGTCCCATCTCGAGCGTCACAGTTCGTACTTGACGAATAAGGTCGGGATCATTAATCCCAGCCTAGCATAACAAAATTAACAGCAAAATGTTATTTGATTTTATTAAATTGAGAGATCTCAATAGTAGCACGTAATTATAATAATTTTCGCCTCTAACCATGACCATAGCGAGGCTGACTGGAGCATTAAATGAGTAGAAGCTTGTTTTGTACTTGACAATTGCAGAATACATATCCATTGTATATCTAAATATAAACATTAACATTTTTCAAATTCCAAAGTTATAAAAAAATGTACTCAAGAGTCAAGACTGCATGAACAATACACATACGTTTCTATTTTGCGTTCCAATCCAGTCCTGGTGTCCAAACTCTGACCATACGATGTTTTAAACGTAACATCATGAAAAATCTCGAGTAGGTCAACGTAATAATCTTTGTCGCGAAAATATTTCTTCAGAATGGGATAAATGGTACATTCCAGTAGAATAGAGTCATTAAAAGCTGCTGGCCCTAGGTCGTTCACTTTATACCAACACGGCCTTCCTCGACGTGTCTCAGAACCATCCATGATGTCATCCGCAACAAGAAAGAAAGCTTGCAGCTGAATTAACGAAAAAAGAGAAAACCTTTATTATTTACAACCGGAACGTATTATATCTAGGTATACTACTAATTTTACTTTCTAATTAACCGTATAAAAATAGTAGTAATATAATAAATTACAATTTCAATGCACCATCCCAGCACATAAGAAAGTCTCACGTTTTCATCTGTCAATTCATTGGCCATATATCGGTAAGCCAAAGCTGTAGCCAAGCCCCTGCAACAAAACGCACGACAAGATAACAAAATCATTAAAAGAACAAATAAATGACAAGGTAGAATTAGTAGTAGAATACAAATTGAAGAAATCGACTAAAAATGGTCATTAATGGAATGTTTACCTATTGCGCTTTCCATGTGGTACATTGAACTGTAAAATCCTTGCGAGCCATCGATTCGTCTCTTCCATGTCTCTCAGTTCCGGTTGCTCCACCAAATCCCTAACCAACTCAGGGAAAATTGACATAAACTCTTCACGTTCATCTTTCGATAATAATTTTGGCTCGTCCATCCTTCCACTGACTTCTACTACTTTCTGTGAAGTAACAACGCTCCTGCAAACACACACAAAACAATTCAAACATTAATTAATTTCATAAATCATATAAAATGTACCTCCCATATAAAATACGGAGCAATAGCAATACAATTGAAAGTAAACTTTACATATTTTCATGAAAAAAAATAAACAGTTTCTCTTTACAGTAGGTGGTACACGTTAACGTAATTATGATTAATTTTTCTCTCTAGCAGTAGACGCAAGTAGTACAGTAGAAAAATGCAAAGAGTTAGCTTTAAAGGTGTGTGTGTAGATTGTAGATGAAGGAACTTACATTTTGCTGTTCAATATTAAAGAATGTCAAAAGCTACTACTAACTAACAGTAAAATCACTTGGTATCTGTGTATGTAGTGAATGAGTACGAACAAACGTAAATACAACGAGATGAGTTAGCAGCTAAGAAACTTCTTTAGGTACAACGGGATATACAAAAGTCTCGACAAGTCTCAAGACTTGTAGCAAAGAGAGACAATGCGTGTAGCAGTAGTGATTGTAGGTTAGTTCTCCTCCACAGATGAATGCCAAGTGAGAGCGTTTAAACGATTCACACAGCAATCCTCAATCTTTTTCGCATTGCATTTAAATACTCGTGATCGTGTGGATAGGTGCATTAACACGTACATACAACCTGTACACATCCTAGTTCCTTCTATAGATTCAACCAATACACATGTAAATTTAAGTGTGACAGTAGATAATAGTAAAGTAGTCGCAATGTGTACCACTAGCACTAACCAACCACTGTATAAGTGGACTACTGCCTAATGCATTTCAGATAATGTTGATGTTGAGAATATTGTTGAAAGAATTAAGTTTTGTTGATTGAGATTGACTTTTTCAATCTAACTAGTGGGGAAGGCCGTAGTAGGCTTTTTAATTGTGAGTAATGCCTGGTTAGACTTGGTCTTTCTATATACAATAGTACGAGTTACACTGAAAATCAATTATGATTCATCTTCATGAAAGTTAAAAAGAGTTTAAACTGTCAAGGGCCATAAGGTCATGACTATGACTCAAGTTGTAGATTTACACTTTAAAATCATTCATTTTGATGAACTGTTATTTTTATCCTTGACCCAATCCATTGTTATGTCATAACCTCAATTACAATAAAAATAAAGCCGTTTCACAAGTATAATTTTACGCTATACGCAAACGCGACTAGAAGTCTTCACATGTATTTTCTATTTCAGAACGGACAGAACAATAGAGAAAATATAATATAGACTATAATAGACTGCATTGTACTGCATCGCTTTTTTCATTATTATCTTAAGTGAATCGCTTTATTTTTAACGATATGACCTGAGAGATCACTCTATATTTAATGTGAATATGAATAAGGTTAAGTGTCAATTGACGAAATAGAGGAAAATTGGATCTGCCAAGTTGAACGCGTCAATCTGAGCTGTGTTTTCCCTAATCATTGGTAATCATCAAAGCTTAAATCCACACTCGTCACGTCATAATCATAATATAGTCATTGTAAAAACCGTATTAAAAGATTAAGGAAAAATTGAACATGTATCTGTACCAAACAATTCACTGAATTCAGTCATGCAAGAGATTTGTGCATTTCTGCACATTGTGCAGAAATAAATTTCCTATGTAAATGACAATTTTGCCCTCTTAACTTACAATTGCGAAAGAAAATTAAACTGTCTTTGGAAAATAACTATATACTGAAGAAACTGACGTTTCAGGTGAATGCATGCAACAAAGACTCAAAATAACACTTAAAATGTCAACTAATATGAAGTTCGTCTCATTGTATTAAACGCAAATTAAACGCGGAAGTTTACATGAACGTTCACTATTCACTAAAATCAAGCCTTATTTCCTACACTTGAGTTTAACGAGGTGCAGTATAGATATCTCACTTTCGCATACAAGATGTTTGTTACAAATGTTTTTGCAGAAACCCAGAAAGTAACTTGTTATTGTTATTATGCTGGATTAAGATTTAATAATAGATAATTTAGTTGCAAATGTTACTTACCTACTGTTTGTACTACAAAGGACTGGAAGAACTGTCTGAATGACGTTTGTTGTAGATTCTTGGCCGAAAACAGACCTTGAGCAATTGGGTACTACAGAAGAAGAGCTAGAAGAAGAGCTGCTTGTTGATGACATAATTTTATCAACTTTATTCGTTGTTGAAAAGTTCGCACGATTAATGAAATTGTAATTGTAAGCGCTGCCTTGAAATAAATAACTTTGGTTTGAACAGCAATTTTTACAATTGGTACGTTTCCCTAAGTTTACAGCAGAGTAAACTATTCGTTGCACATGCCTCATAATTATGTTATCAATCAAATGGTTTTCGGTAACTTTGATTTGTTATTCGTTTCAGTCTGTGTGGGTTTTCAGAGCTTGCTTGCTTGCCACAAGGCTGCTGCACTAGAAGGTCAGTCTCATTGATATTTCAAGAAATCTGAAACAAACAAAAATCGTCAGCACAAATGAAAAATTATATGCAATCTCTTACAAAACTACCGTAGTACTGAATGTATACTGTTTTGTTAAAATTGTTAATATTGTAAAACAGCAGGACTGTAAAATGTAAATTAAATGCATTATTGCAATTTTATACACATGAAGGTTCCAAACAGGTTTCAATTAACTTACATCCAGAATAATTTACATATATATCTCCAGAACCCAAGGTATTCAGTATTCGATTCGCAGATATAAAAAATAAAATCTTATGTCAAATAGAATACTTTTACTTACACCCAAAGTAATAGTTGTTGTCCTTAACATTTTTACCGTCTAATTGTACTTACAAGAAGTGTCACCACAAATCTACAGATACACATAGCTATTCCTGTACTGCAAAAATAATGAATGTAATTTAATAATATGAAAAAGGTATGTACTGCTGGACAGAATTTCTCAGTATCGAAGAGAATGCAAAACTAGTTACAATAGTTGAAATTAAATAAATACAAATTTATAAACCGTCTACCGATGCGAAATACCAAGCTTGCACTTAAAGGGTTGAGGGAGTCTCTAAGGAGTTATACGCAGATGGTCTATAGTCTATACTCTACAATAGCGGTTATGTGGTAATTTGGCTATGCTTTGTTGTTACATTGTTATATTGAAATACAACCGTAACACATCATAGTTATGTGCAAGTTGTAATAATTACGATAACGGGACTTCATAAGCAGACGTAAAAGAATACTTAAGAAGATTTACAAGATGCTGCAAGAGCAACAGCAAAGAACATTTCTTTAAATCAACTTCATGTAATAATGCACTCGCTAAAGCAGCGTTGCTTAAGATTGGCATGTTTCTTCTACTGTGCTTTTACCTTTTGCATGATCTAGACAGACAGAACTATAAACCAGAATGTTTCCACGTACTGCATCTCCCACACATGCCATACATTGCCTTAAACTTAAACTATGTATAATGTATCGTATGTATTTCATTGTAATTCATATACAAATATAATATTATGAACGAGTACACATTATAATATGCACAATATGCAGACATACGATATACGTACATTATTTTTATTAGCCCTGCAGATACAAACTCTAATAATAGCAAGTAGACTTGATCAGTGTACTGATTGTATTTTGTATTGTGTTAAGATGGGAGTGGGAGACTACACTAAACTTTACTTTGTTGTTGCTGCAGTCAGATGTAATTTATAAACTTGTAACACGTCTCTCTGTATTTTCTTTCCCTTATCTGATTCACTCTTTCAATGTAAAATCTGTAGAGAAGCCGCTAAGCAAGCTAGATTCTTAACTTTATCTAATACATAAAAGACGCAATAATATATATCGATACGACGACTGCAGTAGACGTACTTTTAATGCCGACTGCAAGTATGCCACCCGTCTACGTCTGTCTTACTTCCATAGAAAATAGCGCAATTGTATTGTAGTAATCGGCTTAATGTTTCCTTACGCCATTGCATTGTCCTTTAGTAGTAGTAGTCTCCTTTAAATCCATGCCGAGTTGGTTCTGACTCAGAACTTCTGATTATGTAGCTACAGTTTCGTAAAACTTTCCTTATAAAGGTTTAGATGGTTGGTATAATAATAATAATTACCACGACTAATTGTTTTCTCCTACGACCGGAAATGAAAAAGATCTTGTAAATATGTTGCTAATCTAGTGTCATCTACTTTTGCTCATGCAACAAATGGAACGTTTGCATTTTATATAGGAAGCAGGAAGGTATTTTTTATATTGTCAATAACGTGTAGTGTAGTTTGTGGTATCATTATAATATACATATATACATATACATATAATATTATAGGTGAACATAAATTGCCTTATTGCTATTACTATGTAGAGAAGTTAGAGAACTGCATGCACATGACAATATTTATCTCCATTTGAGTCATAGTCATGAGTTTGACCTAAATAAATTGTCGTTACAAATCAAAATCAAACGAGCAAGGCAAAACTACCCATCAAATACTAAAAAGTCAACTGTACAAACATGATCAAAGGACACAATAGTCAAATAGCAATGCATCTGTTAACAGAGTTACAAAATTACTCACCCAGTTACAATTCTGTGTGTAATGCAGATGCAAAATATTAAAGAAAAGCCCAATACAAAAATACAATAATTCGCCATGCGAATTAATTTTCCAAGCTTAATCTGTGCACATACAGATAATTTAACACTGAAAGTGGGCATACAGTGAATTTTTAACGCTTAGGAAAGGTTATCAGTAGATATCACTTTTTATCTATTTGTATATGTTTAGCTTGCATTTATTTTAACGTTTTGTTTAGGCTAAAACACTAAGCTAAAACGAAGAGCCAACATAATAACAATTCCGAGAATGTATAGGTCAAGGTCAACCATGTCAGGCTGGCATACTTTCAAACATCCTCTTTATGTTAATTGTGAATGAAGATATAGCAAAATCACACCTATCATTCGATATTTTGAAACAATTTATTGAAACACACTGGACAAACGAAAGAAATGAGTTTGTAAGAAATGTAATAAAATTGATTGTATTATTTATCACTATCGCCTTTGAACAAATGTTTACCACGTACGCGACTACGATCTACATTACTGCGTAATCAAAATCAACTTTTTCATTTCCCAGACTCCAGACCTAGGTTTATTATAATAATACAGTAGTTAATATAAACTTACAGTAGTTCATAATTCAGGTTAATCCCTATTCCCTGTTTACAACTTTTATTTGTGTTATGAAGGTAAAATAATATGACATTTTGCAATCGATGCGATGTGTTCTGGGATAAAAATGGGTTTGGTAATTTAGTTAGGGTACTGCAGCATGCAGTACTGAATACTCATGCCAATACTGTAATACGCAAACTAACCCAAACTTAAACTTAAATTACATATAACTTTATACGCTCTTTTGATCTCAAACATGTTTTGCAGATCAAGTTCAGTAACAAAATGCAAGTGTTTTTATTACTTGACTGAATTTTTCTACTACTACTTAGGTATGTAATCTTAAGCATACCTTAAGTTCTTGTTAGTTGGTAATGAAAGTAAACTGTAAATCGACATATGTTTGTGTTAGTTAACCAAGCAATTATAGTTAACCTCACCGGTACTCCTATACACTAGAAAAGTTAAGTTAGCTAGTATTAAAGATTGTGAATAATGTCTTACTTAACTCTCTCTCATATTCTAACGGTATCTGACCAGTTTTCAATTCCTTCCTTGCAATGTGCAATGCAAAAAGTTCATCTAACTTTAAACTTTAAACATAAGAATTCATACTTACCTAATACCTACAACTACCAAGACCAATTATCTGTAAATACTTTAACTACAGATTGTACAGATTCTGATCCTAGTAAAAGTACCTACTTAACTATTACCTACCTATACCTTACCTACTAGTACTTACACACAATAAAGAAAACCTACTATTATTGCTTGACTTAAATAATATAACTATCTAAAATATACTTTTCAGATTTAGGTAGGTGTATATACTATTTTAAAATTTACATACTGGACTATGTTGGTCTTACCTGAATTGAATTAAGCAGGATAGTTAGCTAAATTATAATTTTGTAATCTATCAAGTAGGTGTCAACGAATAACGAAACTCAAGTAACTTAACGGCTACAGTTAAAAATGAAATGACAGCGACAGGGTAATTTTGGTCTGTGTATTTGTAGTTAGTAATGTTTCGCCCAAGTATATATTTTATAAGCCTTGGTTTTGTCCTTAAAAACTCGCTTTATCTATTCACTTTATGTTAACATTGAAATAATATTTTTACATACTTCAACCTACAGATATAAAGCGTAGAAACTAATTAGACATTGTAAAAGAAAGATTGGGTTGCATAATCTCACGAATAAATACAGAGAGTAAAAACAATTTCATTTAAACGAAGTCAGTCATAGTTTGCTAACAGCTCATGAAGGTGTTTTAGTGTTGTATTGTAAATTGCATTTTTGCAAGCAAGTGCAAAAAAGTGATGGTTCACCTAAGGATAAGTTCACACAGCAAACTGTATAGGCTATATCGTCATTTTATGCAAACAAGCTTGTGAGTAACGGGAATACTGGAATGGGACACACTAATTAATTTGTATTCGTAATGTATACTTATTGTAATTAATAGAGACAAACAAGTTTAAAAAGTATTAATTAGAACTTGAAACACAACACAGTGAGCAGTGACTCCTTGGCTAACATTTGATACCAACAAGACATCTCCGTACTTTTGACTTTAATTAATGGGGCGATTATTAGTTTGTAGTTAGCTATTGTAATTAGATAACAGTTAAACGCACTTACCATTTAAACAGAGTATCGATCCATGTCCCATTTAACACTTCTTCTCACACTCACAGTCACAACTCACGCGACAATTCTCAAGTCAAGTGTTTCTTGTCTATTTCCAAAAAGATTCTTCAGATTCACATCTGAAGTTTAATTTAACAAATGCCGCAACTGTGTTCCGGGAATGTATCTACGGCCAAGGATGATGAACTCGTGCGATTGTGCTGTGCATGTTCAACGAATCATGTTTGCAAAAATTAATGAGCTTTGTCATTTGTTTGTATGTTTGTATAAATGTGGATTTTGCGAAGTTTATGGAGTAGGTGTATGTATCAGTAGTATATTTATTTATGTATATTTGTAATGTATTTATTTGGCAAAAAAAGCACCTAATAATAATAATTGTCATTGTCTTGTATTACGTACAACCATTTCCTATGATATTCTTCTAATCATGATATTTTATTCTTCTAATCTAATTCCTATGATTCTAATTAGAAGTTTGTAAATCCCCTAACTAATCCTTGAAAAATTGATAAACCTAAATTGAAATAGATATGTATATAATATATTAATTAAACTAGGAATTTTACTTGGAACACACATTGGGAATTCACAGTTGTATGAAGTCTCATCTTTATTACTCGTGTAGGCTTACTGCGTAGATACATCGTTAATCGTTATTAATTGCTGCTATCATTATACATTTCTTAAGAATAAAGATTTCAATATTCAAGTTATAAAATATTTAGAATATTTTTGCAAATATTCAGAAATTCAAGATACCTATCTGTTGGTAAGTAGTTGCGACAGTCCTATACATAATATTATTGGCGTAATATTTTTTATTAGTGCTACTAATCTTCTTAAGCATCCTCCTGTTCAGTGTCATAGAAATCATCATGTCCGGAAGGCAATTGTCCCTCTGTGGTTGGATTTGAAGGCGGATTGGAAGTTGGGTTGGCGTAAGTGGACGCGGCAGATTCACCTCCTGCAGTGGACTTGGCAGATTTCTGCGTTTGTCTACCGCTGCTTTTTGTTTGATTGTCTGTCACTTCCTCTTCGTCTTCGTCCTCACATTCTTCATCTTCCTCACAATCTTCGTCTTCACATACTTCCTCCCGTACTTCTTCACATTCACATTGTCCACAGTCCGTTATAAATATTGGCTTCTTCGGCTTACTTGAAGAGTTCGCATTTTCCAGAAACTAATACATGGAATAACAAGCGTAAATTACTGTGAACGTTTTTCCATATAAAAGTTGGGAATTTTGCAATAATTCTTATTTAAAGTTTTTTCTTTTGTTACCACAAAGATATTATTTTACCTTCTTAACGACATCCATTCCACTGATGACTCTTCCGACTACTACATTATTTCCATCTAAAGAAGGCAGCTTCTTTCCGGTAATCATAAACTGACATCCACTGTTTCCACTACCGTAGTTCACCATTGTTACTATTCCTGGTTGATTGTGCTTCAGTCTGTGAAGTAAGAATAATATTTTTACGTATACTTTAACATGAGATTGTTCACCTCTGCTGTTAATAAAACCTTCTGAAGAATATGAACTTTAGGTATCTGTATATCTTTTTGCTTTTTACTTGAAATTTTCGTTTGGAAAGCTTTGTCCAAAACCTGAGACGGGTGCTAATCCACCTTTGGAGGTAATATCTCCTGCTTGAAGAAAGATATCTTTGATGACCCTATGAACCTGAGTACATTTAAAACTTGGTCCATACTCTCCGGTGCAAAGACTTCTAAAGTTTTCTGCAGTTAAAGGCACAACATCCGCTCTTAACTCGATAGCAACCCTTCCTTCTGCGTCCCACTTTCCATTGTCTAGTTTCGTCTCAAAATCAAAGTAAACTGTCGGTCGAGGGGTTTGTTCTGCATTTGTCCTCGCTATATTTTCAAACTCTTCATTTTCAGTTGGTGTTTTTGTTTTCCAAAACAACGGATAGTAGGACAACTTTGACATGTCATATTCATTCCTTGCGTAATCCTTTAATTGCTTATTTCTACTGTAGACTGGTTTCTGAATTATAAAAGTTATTTTGTAAGTACATAATTTCATTTCATTATAGACTGGTATATTTAGGAGAAATGTAATAGGGTAATCTCACCGTTTTCTGAATCCTTTGCAGCATATGAATGTTCTCAAATGTAATCTTTAATAGGCCCAACTCACGAGATCTGCCTTTTACAGCAATATTTCTTGTGGAAGGTTTCAATCGATTATTGATAGTAGGCTATAGAATTTAAGAGTTAAAAGCAAATCACTAATTCATTATTTCATGGTTTAATCTACATACATCTGAGCTGTCTAAGTATTAGAAACTTTTCCAGTAGAACTATGAGTTTATATATTTATACCTCTCCTTGCATGATGACAGAAATTCGATGCAGCAAACGGGCGTTGTCGGATTCAATTGTAGCAAAATTGGCCATGCATCTGTTAAACTTTGTCTGAGCCACATACGGGTTTTTGTAGACGATTGGACAAGAGGAATCCACAACTGGTTGCACATCTCGGACTCTTTCACGATGCTTGTCGTAATAATGTTTCCTAACTCCATACGTAGGATCATTACTACGACGAGCTCGAAGTCTTCTCTTTTCCTCCTGCTCCTTATAATAAGGGTTCGATTTTTTCGCTTCTTCTTCCGGCTAAAAATTGAAAATCTTTAATTATTAAAAAACTGTCCTATCATTAAATGTAAAATCTTAAGCTTATTTTCGTCAAAATAAAATTCGCATTGCACACTTTTTCAGCAGAAGGTTTTGGCTTGATGTTGTATTTGCCATCAGAAATCTTTCCAGGATACGGAGTGGTCTTTGCTCTAGGCGTTCTTGCAGATTTTTCTCCTTCATTGTCTTCTTCACTATCGAAACTTTGTTTGTTCTTCTGCTGAGTCTGACCAGGTGCATTTTTAGTTACTGGGCTTCCTTCTTGTTCTTCGTCAGTCCCTTCCATCTTCTTAAATCTTTCCTAATTTGTTTGTGTAATGTATTATGCAGCGTTTTTGACAGGACACTCTTCCGTGTGTGCGGTAATGGTTGTATGAAAATATTAATTCATAAAATTCCTAGCAGCAAAAACTGTATAGCTCTCTGGCTCGTTCCTTTCCTTAATCCTGCCTTTTTTCTGAAGCGTATGGATTTAATTTTTTGTCTCTTGTGGGGAATAAACGTAAAATTAAGGTCTCGAAACATTTAACAGAGAAATTGTCATGACAAGATGAGATTTAATTAACTGTAATCTGTAATGTGCTGGTAATGTGCAATATTCAAAGAAATACATACCCAAGGGAAATATTTCGTTTTGCTGCATAAAAAAATTTTATACACGCCATAAACGTTCATTATGATATTACATGATATTACTATACCAGTATCACCACACTACAAATGGTAAATTCAGTTTATTAATTAACACAAAGTTTCCGTTAATACAAATAAAAATGATTTTTATTGTCATTTCTATTAACCATACACACATTATGGGAGTGTACCTTTAGAACTTACAATTTTGCAGTTTGAAAAACTTGTTATTGATAGTACTACTAAAATTTTCTATATTTTCATGTGCCGCCTACAAGGTTTGAGATTTAACAGATATATAAACGCATAGAATTTCATATTTTTAGCATAATAATATGGGTAGGTATGTGTATGTAAAATGTATGCATTGGTTTTCCACACAATTGGCTGAATTACATTAGCTTGGCCAAATAACTGCACTGTTTAGTTTACCAAGTAACAATCAATTCATTTGTTCCAGAAAGTGCAATGGAGGGACCGATTACACTTATCGTTTGCGTTTTTCCATCTTTGGTTCCAGTGATGGTGTATTGCCCTGCAGAAGGATTGGTAACTCCAAACGAACCAGAATCAACTCTGGAATCTTCAAATGTTAACTGAACCTGTTTGTCTTTCTTCCCCATGTTGAATTTGAAAATTCCCAAGTTGTATTCAGAGTTATTTATCGTAGCTTCTTTGACATAATCGATGTAGTAAGTGACGCCATTGTCATTGCTCTTGTTGCTGGGGAAGGTAGTGGTGACGAGATTGCCATTGTTTCCGGTGGTAATGGTAGAGGTAAGTGCTCCATTAATATAAGTGAAGGAATTTATCACGACACTATTATTATTAGATACGATATTATTGTTAGCAGTAGTAGTAGTAGTAGTCACACTGCCATAATTGCCATGATTGCCGAAATAGCTACCGAGTTTGGATATTATTCCTCTAAGAAATCCCGTTTGATTGGCTGGATTTGGAGGAACGTGAACTGTTTCAGTTGTTTCGATTTGTTTTCCATTTACCCAGATATTCACATAACCAAATAAGCCACTGTGTATTACAGTATTTCCTCCAAAAAATCCATTTGACAGATTGACTCCATTTGGTACAATACGCAAAACATGTTCGCTATATTCGGCATCATATGAAAATGAAACTATTAATTTATATTAAGTAAATGAAAAGTCAAGTAAAAGAGAGAGAATACTTAAATTTTGTTTTCATGCAAGGTTACTAATAATAATTATAATATAAAATATTTAGGTAAGTAGTTCGTGAACACCGTGTGTGTGTCAAAGAAAGTACATACAATAAATAATAATAAAACATGCACAAATTGTTCATCTAACCTGCTGCTTTCTGCAACGGTTTTTAGCACATGATTTGTTGTTCCAGAAATTGTGAGATGATGATTATGTCCTTCAACTCTCAAATCTGTATTCATTGATGCATCAACCTCATTATTGTTACCCAGCAGTTTCGCGTCGGTATTTTTAAAAAATAAGCATTTCCCATTGTTTCCAAAATATTCCAAATCGATATTTTCTTGAAACTTGCACTCATTTTGATCTCCTTTAACTTCCAAATCTCTATTCAATGATGCATCAACCGCATTATTGTTACCCAACAGTTTCGTGTCTGTATTTTTTTTAAATAAGCATTTCCCATTGTTTCCAAAATATTCCAAATCAGTATTTTGTTGAAAGAACCTTATCGGTAAATGCCCGTATCTTGGCCCACGCACTTTTTAGAGAAGACAATGCGATAGAAACTTCAAATTTTCAGGAATGAATATTCACTATACGGCAGTTCTTTCCTGAAAATTTGAGCAAGAGCATATTTTCTGGAGAAGATTTACAGACTTTCAAAGTGGAGTACTTTTACATGTAAAAGAGTGCACACACGATAAAAATTATTCACAACTCAAGAAGACAATGGCACATATGGTTGAAACTTCACAATCTATTAGAACACATATTAAGCTACACCTACACCGAGTATGAAAAAGAGCATATTTCTTATTTCGAAATTAAACGATTTTTTGTAAAAAAATTGGATTTTTAGAATATTTTATACGAATAAACTATACTTTAGGTTATGTAAACATTACTCAAGGTAACTAGAGAATTGAATAAAGCGCCAAAAAGAGATAAGTGTTTGGGTTGAACCATTCGTCATTACTGAGCAATCTAAAGCATGACATGGTGAAAAACAGATCTGCTGTTGTGCACAACGGTGGTAATTACAAAATCCACTTTGATTCGTTTATTGACTGTAGTCATTTTGATTTGATCATATTCAAAGTGCATGTTGTATTTAGTTTGTCAATGTTCTGCTAACTGTCAATCGAGTGTGTCCAGTCATCAAATCATTAAAAACAACTAAAGCAAGTGCACAAAAACGTATCAAACTTCAGGTATAACTTTTTGGTAATCTAATACATTAACAATAATTAAGTATTCAATTTAAGTAGTAAGTAAATGCAGATAAAATTAGGAAATTACATTTTTTACATTTGTGCATTTTGTTTTCATGTATGACATACAGCTTACTCTTGACGGACAAAAAACCCTACAACCGAATTGTAAAAACTGAGAACTGAGATGAAAAATGTTAATTGTAATCCAGTAATCAGTGAGCTTAAGCTGCTCCAATTTGGCGACTTATCAGTTTTCAATAAGCTCATACACCGTTTATTAAAAAATCGTTGTCGCAGCATATAGTCTCATACAATACACTTTGTGCATTATGTGTAAACTTAATCAAACCCATTGCAATAGGGATGTAAATAAGTATCGTAGTTTCCATAAAGCAGTTTCTAAAATTATCAATGATACAAACTTGATTGATGATACATGAAAGTAATAATTTACAATTTGTGTACAATATCTAATTGTGTACATTTATAAAACAGATAAACATGCCGAACTTCAAGTGTGACATTTGTGAAAAGGCAAAACCAAGCAATGCAAAAAAATATAGAGCCGGTGGACCGCATCTATGGCAAAATGTTAAAAATTACGGAAACATTTTAAGAAACAGTTTTGGTTTACGTAATCGAGAGTTCAGTCAAGACCATTGGATATGTGATAGGTGCCATTTAACACTGAAGTTCCATAATGACCAATTAGCAAGTCAGGCCGAATTGCAAAATAGGGATGATGATGAAATAAACTTACTCGAAGATATAGATATGACAGATGGGCTTGAACAGGAGTCACAGCATGAGATAGCATCATCTTCCAACCCACAGTTTAGTCCGTCCAACAACAATGAATCCGAATCTGGTACATTTGAATATTCTCAACAAGAAAGCAGTTCGTTGTTTGACACACAATCAGATACAAACCCTTTGGACAACAGTCAACAAAGTGGTCCTTCTTCAGAATCTTCCCAAAACACCGAATTTCCCCGCTCTTTACCCTTTCCATCGTGCTATAGCACCCAAAGCAAATGTTTTATTTGTAAAAAAAGACATGGAAGATCTGCAATTCCCAAAGAAGCTATAATACAAATTTTTATTGAGAGAAGAATTATAGTTCCGAAGAGTAACCGTTGTTGTGCAACTCATTTAACAACAAAAGGCTTATTCAAATACGACGCATTAGAATTGATTGAAGCGGATAAAGACAAAACTGTAATGTCAGATGAAGACATGAAAGATTTTATCATAGGCATTGCAGACACTAAAACTCAACAATCGTCTCACCTGGATTTCGATGACACTAGTCTTTATTCTGATGACAAGTTTAACATGCTTCTAGGAATTTCCAAAGAAAATTTCGAGTACCTTCATCGGATATGCGCACCACACTTAAATGATACCAAGAATCGGTCATCCAGAAATGCATTGGCTATTTTCCTAATCAAACTCAGATTAAATTTGAGTCAAGAAGTAATTGCTATTCTTTTTGACGTTTCAAATCAGGGACGCATCTCAGAAACATTCGACAGAGTGTTAACTGTGTTGTACGATAAATTCGTACCTTTATATCTGGGATACAAGCATATTTCAAGAGAAGACTTAAGAAATAAACATTATTCCAAATTAGCCTCTGACTTGCTGGAGATTCCCGAGGGATCATTAATCTTCGTTTTGGATGGTACATACATATACACCAACAAGCCTTCCTCATTCGGAGATCAGAGAAGAACTTTCTCAGTTCAAAAAGGTAGAAATCTGGTGAAGCCGTTCATGATCGTTGCTCCTGATGGTTATATAATACATGCCGAAGGTTGCTATTTTGCTGACGGAAAGAACAACGACTCTTCTATCCTTAATCGTATATTGAAAAAATCAAACGGTATTATGAACTTAGCCAGAAGTGGTGATTATTTCGTGCTAGATAGGGGCTTTCGCGATTCTGTAGATCCCTTAGAAGAAAAAAATATAACCGTTCATATACCCTCATTTTTGAAAAAGGATCAGAAGCAGTTTAGTACTTACGAAGCAAATCAAACAAGAATAGTCACAATGGTCAGGTGGATTGTGGAGGCGGTTAACGGTAGGCTGAAGAACAAATTTAAGATATTTGGTTCTGACATTTTGTCATCCTATCTTCCAAAAGTGAGCAAAATTTTCAAAGTGGCTTGCGCAATGACCAACGCGTTCTCTCAGCCCATAGCAAAAGATTCACCAGAAAATAGTTGGATCGCTAGGGAAGCACATGCAAGATACCATATACGAAATGATTTTGCCGAATTTCTGGAAAAGGAAAGTCTTCTGTCTAAAGCGCGAGTTTGCTGGCAAGATGCAAGTGTTGACTGCATCCGGAATTTCCCAATTTTTACCGATGATGATATGAAACAGTTTACCCTAGGAAGTTATCAAACAAAACTTGCTGCAAAGTACACCAGCCAGCATCTCTCACAGGATTCGGCTTATAAAATCCACACTCACTTAGACTGTACAAACATAATGAGGGCGAAAATTGAAAGTCGATTTTCAAAATCAGCCAGCCATAATCTATGGATCAAGTTTGATAGCAGCAAACAGGGACATGCAGGCATTTTGGGACACTATTGCACTTGCAAAGTTGGAATGAGAACAATTGGTGTGTGTGCCCACATCGCCTCGGTTGTTTGGTACCTCGGTCATTGCCGCTATAATCAAGAAAATCTTCCAGCTGCTAGAAATATGGTCGCCAATATTTTAGATGCCGCCGATTCGTGTGAGGAAGAAGATTAATTGGTTTAATTTACTCATTACGGATTATTAATTATGCTGTGGAAAATTATAGATTAATCGATTTAATACGTGTTTCAGACATTAGTATATATATACCATACGAAGAGATGTTGTAGTAGTATAGTTTGTTTCTGTAATATGTTTTCGACGAAAATGTATAATGTATATGAATATTAATTCTATAAATAGTTCTACAGTTTTAAATGAGATTTTTGAATCGTGATGTGATATTTTGGTGTAATTCATTAATGGTTGTTATCATTTGGTTTCACCTTTATTTAATTTACGCTATTCTAGAATACCAAATTCATAATACATCGATTGCTTTATCATACTATTTTTTAATTCCATAGAATTAGTTGCATATCTTTTTAATACTCACACATATTTAGTGGAAATATATCATATACTTTCAAAAATATAAGGACGTTATTAACAATTTCAATTCATTAGAATAATTTATCGTACATTTAAAGCCAACTTTTTATGCTGATTACAATGAATTATACTATTTTGAAAATGCATCGCACTTACACTATTTTCATTGTAATCAGCAGAAAAAGTTGTCTTAGACAATTAACAATTTGATCTCAAATGCTCTGACTTAATGTTATGCTATGCAAATATCTCGTTTGAGTCACTTATTAAATATGTCATTCTAGTTACCTTGATTAATAATATTAGGTAGATAAGGTACGTGTTAAGTATTTAGATCTCCATCACCATAGAATTTTAATAATTTTGTATGCATGAAATACATAGGCCAGGGCAACAGTACAAAAAATGTGTTAATTACTGAAAACGAGGCCAGATCCCCAGCCAAAACCGATAGGGTCCTTTTGACTTTTACTTACACCTACAACCAAATTGAAAATGATGATTTTTTTGCCAAGTATTTACACAACGTCAGTAAAATACTTTTCCTTTGAGTCTAAATTTTACTACAGATAAGTTATATAATAGGTTGAACTGATTCTGCTACAGAAATATAAAGTTCTAAGGTTTAAGAATTTCGTGGAAGTGGACATGTTAAATCTGAAGATGTAAATTAATTGGATTGACATTGTAAGCTGATGATGTAGTAATTCTGATGAAACAGTGAAAGAGTCTAAGTTTTTTACCACAAAAGAGAAAGCAAATTGGGAGGCAATTGGGCGATGGAGAACATTTGTAGAGTTTGTTTGGGCGAGTAGTAATAATATAATAGGATAGGGAAATCAAACTATAGAGAAAGTTTTGCTTTCGAGTTCTCGCCTTGTCTCCTAACTCAGTCGGTGCATGTCGACGACATGACAAGAGAAAGGAATCAAGATCAGAGATCTTCTAACTCCAGCCAACCAAGCCATTGCCATTCCATACGACAACAGTTCACCAGTTCACTTCAATTCGACTTTTCACAATCAGCCGACTTAGGCAGGAGACAGCAGTGTCGAACAGTTCTATGTACCAGAGTCACAATCCTCTGTCTCCGCGTACTTTTAGTGCTAATACTTCTGCTTGTGCATTTTCTGCCCGGTATACCTAACTATATGTAAAAGTCCCAAAAATATATACCAATAGTGTATTAATAGTAATAGTAATAGTACCAACTTTTATATGTCCACTAGAACAACTTTGGAGACGTTCATAGCTCATGGTGTACAAATACCAATGGTATTGTGCATTTTCCTATATAAGATATCTTTCTAGCCTTAGTAGTATGTACTTTCACTTTTTTGCCAAAGCGTTTCTTCGTACTGTACATAGTTCACCGGCCAAAAACTATTCTCAGCATCATGCGTCCCAACTTGCACCCATAACAATAAGCAACGAAAGGGAATCTTCTTCCTTTTAGACGTCTTTCTTGCTCTGGTACTACTCTTCTTGTAGTATTACCACTACTATCAGTACTCTGGTAGGAAAAAGTAAGGACAATACTGTGGTATGTATTCTTGACACACAATTCTCTTTACTCTTCCTACTTCTTCTCTTGCTAATACTAGTACCACACTGCATATTATACAGAATCCCTTACACACAGAGACACGCTGCTGAGACACAGTTCACCGAAGAGGTAGTGACATACACGAGAGTTACAAGTTGGACAAATTTATGGTTTCAACGTGCCTTACAAAGTTTCGTAGCTGTTTCGAAGAATACTCACTAGCAGGAGACTCGATGATTCTATTTCTATAAGGTATGTTATATGAGATATCACCTGGTGTTCGCAGTAAAGTACAAAAAGAATATGAACATAGTTCGAATGACATACCTACGAAAGTATATAGAAGTAATAAATAGTTACCTTTATATCTTTTCCTGGTAGTGTTTACGCATTTCCTACGTAAAGACAATACTACTACATCTTATTCGTATTTTCTGTCCGCACTTCTTTACTTGAGTTAGCTCAACCGCCTTGTCTGTGTTGGGCGAGTGCGGTAAGTAAAAGAATATCGAATAATACCAGGAAGGAAGGGTTAACAAAAAAACTATAGCTGTGATTGTTACGGTTAAATCCATTTAGTAGGTGGTAGTAGTAGTAGTATTAGTAGTCTGTTGGCAAAAAGTGGTGCAATGTTTATACAAGCACAAGCTATGTGTGTGTCTTATACGCTGAAGTTTCCAATGAGATACCCAATAAGA
The DNA here is from genome assembly GCA_019776165.1 of Pogonognathellus flavescens. Lineage (NCBI taxonomy): Eukaryota > Metazoa > Arthropoda > Collembola > Entomobryomorpha > Tomoceridae > Pogonognathellus > Pogonognathellus flavescens. Next base: position 38,001 of record JABASD010000698.1, on the reverse strand, counting down.
TTGTAGTGTGTGTAGTTTGGGGCAAAAGTAAAAGTATACTGAGAGAGAGAGACTATGAGAGAAGCTAGTGTCGCCGAGATTCTTTGTCTGAGCAAAAATTTCGGATGGGATGAAACTTTCTGTACAGCTTTGTACTTTTTGCCGGATTCTTCCCTGAAGATGTTCTTTAACTTTCTACTTGGTCGAAGAATGAGCTGTGTAAGAGAAATATTTCTTGTGCTTTTTGTGACCTTTTGCTACGTGAGCATTCAGCAAGATACACTGCACTGCTTCTCCCTCTGATATATTTATAGGCATATCTAGATACACTTACATAAGTTACTCAAGGGTTATTTATAATGTGGATGTCTGAACAAGATATCTATATATCCATACCATATAAAGGTGAAAGGTATATTTATAACTACGCATGTTGATTTACACAATGCAAAATCCAATGTGGCTCACTTCAACTCAGAGTACAATGTACATTCGCAACATGACGTAACACATAAGCGGCCAGAACCTTTAAAACCTGCTCTTTGTGGAAAAACTGCTATTATATTCGGTACAAAACTAGTTGGTAATGCAAAAGCAATGCAATACATCGGTAAGACTTCATAATGCACATTCATACATAAAAGCCAGCACAAAAACACAATAAATCGTTTTCAATCTTCTTGAAGTTTATCTAAAGTACCTTAAAGTAATGTAATAACCGAACAACTCTTCTGCATTATCCAGAATTGAATTCACATTTCATTTTTCACTTGTACCTGTGGACAATAAGGTTTAGAATCCTCCTGAAGGTATAAGTACCCAAATAGCATTCAGCTTATACTACAACAGTTGGGTAATTTGAGTAAAATAAATTGAGACAGACACACCTACTGACATACACCTTCCCTTTGGTATTTTGATATGTGTGCAATAATAAAAACATTGAGGAAAAATGTATTATTCACATGCAAAAGGAGAAAATTTGATTTAGGGTGGATTTCAGACGCATTACAAGATGTTGGATGGAATGGAAATGGGAGGTGATCATGACGCTCTGCTGACAGCTCTTTTCTATCACATCGTTACCACGTAGTATTCTCGGTAGGAACTCCTGTTGTAGTAGAGAAAGAGGAAAAGACATGACATTACGTAACTTTTGTGCTTGCTTTTGTTGGTTTATAGATGTGGAAGTGAGTTCGGGTGAATGTTGAAATGTCATCTTGTGCGGAAAACTCTTTTTGACTCTGTGGCCACACTTAGAGACGAGTGACATTAGGAAAAACTTTGGTACGTATTACGCTAAGTAGCAGTATTACTTCCTTACTGTGATACTCCGAGTAGCAACTTGTCGTGCATTTCGATAATAATAATGTAACTCAGATCTGTGTAGTAATGTAATGTCTACCTATTACAAAAGGAGAAAGAATACTGAAAAGAACTTTTTCATGTTTTTTACAAAGTGAGCGAGTCAGAGTGAGGAAAGAAGATTGTTGACTGCGAGTTGCAATGCAACCTCATGTCATAAGGCGTACAACGTACAGCTTTTATGTTCCCGTAGCGAAAGTCGTTAAGAAATTCTGCTGACTTCGTGAAATGCTATCGCAGCCAAGCTATTTCATGCTGCCACAACTGTTTCTTCAATTTACTGCTCAAACTTAAACAACTAGCAGAATGATGATACTGAATTACACTTTAGATGCTTTCGAATTATATTTTCCTACTACGCGTCAACATCATAAGGACACGTTGTAATGCTCCTAATGCTATTTCTTACCTGTCCCATCAAATGTAAATACGACGTAATCAAATCATAAGTCAAAGGTCACAGTTCACAATGGAATTACACTTTATTCTATCTCTCCATTCACTACTTACGCAGAAGACATGTAGTTTTACTAGTACAAGTTGTAAGTCACGATTCTAAATTGCTAGCACATTGTTATACACACATTTTTACATATAAATATACACCAAGACTAAAAACTACGTACCCGGACAGACAGATAGGTAACTACTACAAGCATGATATATATTTTCATTTTACTTGCGCTGAATTACTTCTTGAAGGAGAAATCTGTTCTCCATTTGGAATTGGAACAATCGCAAAGCAAGTAGAAGCTCCAGAATTTTTTCGTCTTTCTTTGTCTACATACAAAATAATTTTTTATTCAATTAATTTCTTTTAAACAATTAAGTAGATCAAATAGCTTAACATATGTTATGCAATAAAATAAATCATTAAATACTAACGTCTACTATAGGTACATCAGTTGAGAATGAAAAAGAAAAAGTAATTTGCAAGTAAACCTACCGTCTATAAGAGCTTCAGCCTCTTCGTCACTTTGACAGTACAAAAAATGGACACCACTCTTAACCATTACCGCATTTATAACCCGAAGAATCGACGGCTTGACTTTCCAGAATATAATCCTGTAGTTTAACTTGTTCATATTTACAATGAAATCACGAACACCCTAGACAATAAAAGAAATTTAAGCGTTGTTGATTACCAATTATTTATCATTGCATGTAGTGAATAAGACTATTAACACAGTACAGCATAGAAATGAAATGGTTTTGGTAAAATAGTTATAAAGAGTAAGTATTAACTAATCAAGCTAATTCAAGTAGAGTATTATTATTAACAACCTCTGCAGCAGTAAAATCAGCAAATTGAATATGGTGACAGTCGACAACGATTGCATGTTCAGGATCTCCCCATCGAGCGGCAGCTTTACTCATTTCGTTCGTTATGTAATCGACTGAGGGAAACGTTAGCGATCTATCCAACTGAATCAAAACAAAATCCGTTCCCTTTGTAGTCTGAAAAACATAAAACACAATGAAAGAGTTTCTGGCTAAAAGACTACTAAATAGTTAAGCTTCTCTTTGAATAGAAACGTATTCATGCAAATATTTCAAACTAAAAGTTGAAGTAGCTATTCCTTTAAGCATATGAAAACAAACACAAAGAATTTACATAAACCAACACATGAATATATAATAGATACCCTAAATCATGGTTAATATTTTTAAAGAAAACTTTTTATCTAAATAACTGTGTACATAGCGTACCAATCCTTTTAGAACTTTCACTCTGGGACGAGCCGTGTAGTAAAGGAGGAACAGAGTACTGATTAAAAGTCCAACAAGAATTCCATACTCGAGTCCTAGCAAAGTCAATACAATCTCCTTACAATCTGACATTGAATGATGGATATACTAAAAAATACTTACAAACTATCTTATTCTTGTATCGCACTTTCTTACATACTACAACCGGAATTTGAGCAAAGTAAAAGGAAATTCTTATGGCCTTATTGCCTTATGTCTTACCAATGAAAAGCGTAGCAAGGAAAGTCAAACCCCACGGAATCAAATCCATTTCTACATTAAAACGCATATAAATCCTTTAATAGCACACTTATTTATAGTTCATTAAATCGCTAATACTCTGACACATTTCCTTAGGGTGAAATAAGTGAAAGTGAATTTATGCATGAAATTCACAATTTGTTTTTCTTACTTTTCGACTTCCATAAAGGAACTATTATACTAAAGTCCACCATAAAGATGCAAGATACACAAATAACGGCAGCCAATGAAGACTTCGGGATGTAGTAGAAATAGCTGTCAAAGCACAAACATAATTGATGCAATTTCATGTAACAAAATGTTTAGTGCGTCTTTAGACGCAATAATATTATTGAATCAGCATTAATGTTACATACCCGGTTAGGAATTCCAGAGCGAGTAACACCATAACACCCGTTAAGAGACCCCCTGGACATATACAAGGACAAATTATTGCAATGTCATCGTGGTATATCTTAAATAACAAGTTTGAATTGAAAAATCACCCGCAGGTGTCTGAACTCCACTTTGAGCGTTGACTGTAGTTCTGGAGAAACTCCCTCCTATGGGCATAGAGCTGAAGAAACAGGAAATCGCATTGGAAATTCCGATGACAAGAATCTCTTGTGCAGCGTCTACACGTTCAGTCCCAGCAAACACTTTAGCAATTGTTATGTGCCCCATTATACCCAAACAAGGAAGAACTATAAGAGCAGAAGCTTGTTCTTTGAAAAGTTCTGTTATTGATAACGTTCGATTATAGTGGGGATCATATATAGAAAACGGAGGTGCTTGGAAGTGAGGAAGTCCTGGGGTGATATGTCCTAAAAGTGCAATAAATCAGTTACATTTTTTGTTTAAAGTTAGTGCAGCAAAATACAAATAACGCAAACTTTTTCTGCATTGTACCACACGGGTAGAAGTTTGACAAATCTCTACCATCTACTACAGACACATGCAGTTTTTGCTAGCCTTACCCACTATAGAAAATCCATTGTCCGGGTATGTAAACCCTGATACAATTGTACTCACAACAATCACAATGGAACTTTTTGCAACAGAAATAAGCCATAGAGCCTTGTCGATCTTAAGTGACTTCTTCCCAACAAAACTGCATATTGGTTGAATGTACTGCAATACAATTTCAAATGCGATTTTATTAAACCTGCATAGTATTTCTTGTACATACAATGAAAAAAATTCATACCTTGCAAAACAGTAATGACAGAATACACACAAGAGATAGAATTGCATCCCATTTCTTTGTGTCTACTATATTTTCCCATAGTCCAATTATTGTAGGTAAGAATCCTTCTTTTTGAAATTTTAACCCTAAAAGAAATTTCACTTGGGTTGCCACAATCGTAAGAGCTACTCCTGAAGTGAATCCGGATATTACAGGAGATGAAATAAAATTTGCAACAAAACCTTCAAATCAAAAACAAGTTAGTTCATTATGACAGTACATTATGCAAACCAATTACTAGAAGAGAAATGAGATAAAATTTCAATTTGAGAAAGAACTTGCTTAAACGCAATCCCACGATAGCTAAAGTGACTACAGCCGTTATAAAGCAGAGAAACACGGCATACTCCGGTGGCTTGTCCGCTGTGTATTTAAACGTTAAGATAGACTGAATCGCGGTTGGTCCGATGGTAATAGCTTTTGTACTCCCAAATATGACGTACACAAAGCAACCAACAAACGAAGAATACAATCCATACTGTCATAAACGTTGAATATACCACAGTTAAACAAAATATTTCATTTCACTAATGCTAAGAAAACAATGTCGTAATTTCCGGAATACTTTTATGTCTATAGACTTCCAAAGAAAACTGTGACGTATATTTATAATAAAGTCAATTTCCAAAGGAACTTACTATAGGAGGTAGACCCGCAACTGTTGCGTACGCCAAACCTATAATTTGAGAGTTAAACTATTTAGGCAAACAAGGACAGAATTGTATTACAAGTAAGTAAATAAGATGGAGACTTACATCCCGGAATAACTGTGAGACCAGTTGTTAACCCAGCAATTACATCGGACAAAAGTTTGTCCATATTGTATTCTGGACCCCACTTTAGTATTGGAAAAGTCGACACAAGATTTTTGCGTCTAAAATAAAAGTCAGCTCAGTTACAATACGAACGTTAAAAAACGTATCTTACTACTGATGAAAAATGCTTTTAGAATTATAGTTGTACCTAAACATTCTCCTAAAGTATTTCGTGCATTTCTTTGTCTTAGACTTTTGTCTTTTAAGTACAGTAGAATTTCCATTGTTGCTTGCAGTCGTATGTGCGTGGCTCAAACTGCACATCTCATTAGTGGAGTTAATAGACTCTAAGCTTGAAGAACTTCCAGAGTACACCAAAGTAGCTTTCATGGTTGGAAGAAATATTTTAATCTAACAATCGTAGGTCGTAAAATCACAATAAATTCTCAAAAGGATAATTATGTTTATGTATTTTAAAAAGTGAAACCTCGTAATAATATACTTTCTTTTGTATGGATTTACTTTTAATCCGATATATTGTCATTTAATTATATTTGTGTACTTTCTCATGTAGAATCTTACAAGAGGGAGAATGAAACAAATAAACACGAACCCTTGCTTGTAACAATGCATTGTTGCCTTTGTATTTTATTACCAGCTAATTTAATTATGTGAGTACAAATGAGATGACTAACTCTTGTACATCCCTTTCTTCTCGTTCTTTGGCAATTTAATATTTTTTTAAAAAACACTTATAGGTTGAACGAAAGGAAAGGAATTTGTGTTTTGCTCTTATCTGTAAGCAGCTCAACGGTGAATATTGGAATAATTCAATAAAAGAATGACGGACCCTTGCAGTGAGACAAATATTATAACGTACATTTCGAAATCTAATAGCATGAAATCCGCCTGCGTTGATGAAGAAGCATTATGTATTATTTTCCGTGATGTAGGTCCTAAATTTATTGCTACAGTACAATATTGCATAATAATGTACCTTGAATCTGTGTTCAGCTAACCTTAATACATAACATGCCAACCTTATTAATCATAGTAAAGTGATACAAATAAAAATATATTTAATTACATTAATGCACCATGAAACCATTCACCGATGTGCTTTGGAAGATGCAGTCACTATTAACTAGACAGACCTACTAATGCTATAGTTTCTCTGAAATCAATAATGGTTCAATAATTCTAAAAATGAAAATATCCAAGTGAGTTGTCTAATGCCTAACTCCAGTTAAACATGAAAGCATCAGAACATTAAGAACGAATTGTACAATTATACAACGATTGTTTCATTCCCAAATGATTAATCGTTTTACTGGTTATGCTTTCATCATTTCATTCTGATTCTACACTGTACAAATGCAATAGCACAATAAAGAAAAACCTTCCCAATGACAAATGAATCTGGAGCATTAATGCGTGACTAAAGAAATTATGCGTAGGTATATGTAGGTACATTCACATAAAATTACGAGTAAACGTACCTAGCTAAATTATCTATGTATAAACTGTAATTGATCACTGTGATCACACATAAAAGAGCATTACAAGCAATAAGTACGTTTTCACTTTAATTAATTTTCAGTATTAAGCGTTTACATCCTCTTCATTCTTCATTGTATTAATTTCTTTAATGCTATCAGCTTCATTTACAGATTTCCCTACAGATTAATAATAATAAAATTAGGTATCCCAACAGGTATAATAAATTCTTTTAATGAAATGCAAGTATATATTTTAGTGAATGTAACGTGATGGGGTAGTTAGTAGTTAGTATCAAGCTAGCATTAAGGTAATTACTATTTTTAAGAATACATAGAGTATAGATTTTATTGTTACATATTTTGCCGAAATTGTTGGTATGCATTAATCATCGTGTACTCAATGTACATTCTTCGAATTAAATTTACCTACCTAAGACTTTTACGGCAGTCCTGTCAGAAACTTAACCTTTGCAATAGTTATGGATATTGGATTTCATGAAACTTTAGCGAACATCAATAAATGTCTACTCATCAGCTAATTCAATTTATTGCTTAGGTACTCTGATAGTTCCAGTAGTGCTTTGGTTGGATATTCTGTCCATACTTGAACAGACCAAACCTATAATATTATACACATATAATTCAAATACAAGTAAATCAATAGCAGTACAGTAAAGCATTAGGACAAAAATTATGTGTAGTGAAAGCAATATGAACTGCACCAAATAATACTGGACTAGATACACCTATGCATAATTCAAGAAAGCAAAAACTTGCTTATGAATATTCAATGTTTAGGCAGTCCCACCAGTTTTTCTATATACAGAACATGAGTTACGCTGCCCGTTAAAATGGAAACTCCGGCCTTTCGGCCTTATTATTAGTATAAATAAAAATATAAAACTCGGTCAGACAATACTATATATGTCATATTATTCAATATCCCAACAGATAACTTGTATGTTGTACGTAATTACATTTGAACTCCAACGATTTTTCAACTCAAAGACCAGCTTTATAGAAAACAGGAGAAAGTAAACTAAATCCCAGACAATGGCAGTCACTTTAAGCTTTACAGCCTGATCAATATGAATCAATCAATGCGTCTCCCACCACTCAACGTAAAGATGAGCACGAATCCTTACGAACAGGTAATGACAATTACTGGTTTTTCCTAAATTATTTGATTCATACAGTTTAACCAATTTGTTCAGACATGTCCAACTATTCTACAAAGCTAATTTTGCATTAACAAACGTACTATTTGCTAACAAAAACTGTATTCTTAGTACAATGGTCAAAAACATTAAAATGCAAAAATTGCAAATGAATTTCTGTGTGCAGATTGTAAAAGGCATGCGAACTACATTCTTCACGGGGAAAACGAAAGATCTGAGCTATCGCCGTGAGCAGTTAAGAAATCTACTGCGACTGTATGAAGAGAATACATCCAGTCTACTTGAAGCCCTTCAGTTAGATATGCGGAAACCAGAAGAGGAAGCATTTCTAGCTGAGATCGGTTACGTGAAGAGAGATGTGAAATTTATTATGAGACATTTGTCCAAATGGGCGAAACCAACCATAGGTCCACGACATTTGTATACACCATTTGACAAACTCTACATAAGACATGAACCCTTCGGTGTTGTAAGTCATCGTCAATTTAGCTAACACTTTTGAATATAAATTAATTGCCCAAATCATAAATGAATTTACAAATATGTAATCTATGTTCAATTTTCCAGGTTTTGATTATTGGTCCTTGGAATTTCGTACATCTAACGCTTATGCCATTAGCGGCAGCAATAGCTGCAGGGAATTGTGCCATAATCAAACCATCCGAAGTCAGCTCACATTGTGCTGAAAAATTAGCAGAACTAATTCCAAAATATTTGGATGATTCTTGCTACAAAGTGGTTTTAGGTAAAATACTGTAGCATACTATACTTATTCGGGTTAAGTATTAAAAAATAAACTATATATTCACTTGGCAATATTTTATATCCTCCACTAGGGGGTCCGGAGGAAACATCGAACTTGCTACTCGAAAAGTTTGATTATATCTTCTACACAGGAAGTTTCACTATTGGTCGAATTATACACGCAGCAGCTAACAAGAATTTAACTCCTTGTACATTAGAATTGGGAGGGAAATGGTAAAATATATACAAAATTGACAAAATGGCCAGCAATTGCTAGCGTTAAAATACTTTTTTTTCTTTCGCAGTCCTCTGTATGTAGATCTCACAGCTAACTTGAAAATGACAGCACAGCGGATAATTTGGGGAAAGTTCACGAATCTAGGGCAAGCTTGTTGTGCTCCTGATTACATATTATCAACGAAAATGGTTGCAAACGATCTCGTTAACGCTTTCAAGGTAGTTCTGAAGGAATTCTACGGAGACGATTTGCAGAAATGCAAAGATTTCGCAAGAATCATTAACGCACGCCATTTCACTAGATTGAAGACGTTGCTTTCTAAAACCAGAGGGAAAGTAGTCATCGGAGGAAAAACTGACGAATATGACCTTTGGATTGAACCAACAGTAATTGGTAAATAAAATACATCCATCTACTAGCCTGCTCTACAATAGCAGTAGCAAAAATCTTACTGTCCAGTAAGATATATTATACAGATATTTATTTTACGTGAGAAACATTCTTAATGTGTCATTTTGTGAATCAGCTAATGTGGAACCGAATGATGTACTCATGAAGGATGAAATATTCGGTCCTCTTCTGCCTATGTTGACAGTGGACTCAATTCATGAAGCAGTTGAATTTATTCGGGATCGGTGAGTTTCATATCAAATCATGTCTTTATTATCGAATTAATACTTGCAGCCCTTACCAGGTTGATCTACCTCAGAGGACACAAACAAAACAATGTATATTAATTCCTATCCTTTTACTCAACAGGCCAAAGCCTCTGGTAGTCTATCTGTTCAGCAAACGGCAAGCCGTGGTTGATTTTTTCCTGAGAAATACAGACAGTGGAGAATTTGCTGTTAATGACACTTTATACCAATGTTCCGGTAAAGTACAAACACTATTACAAAATTATTACTGAACAAAACATTAATTTAATAAAGGCTTATAAATTGTTTGCAGTTTTTCATATGCCATTTGGAGGAGTTGGAGAATCAGGAATGGGACAGTACCACGGAAAATGGAGTTTCACGACGTTTAGTCGTCCAAGGGGTGTTTTACATAGAAATTTCATGTCTATTTTTAACAAACTAGCAATCGAAAGCCGATATCCGCCTTTTGGGCCTGGAAAATTAAAAGTGTTACAATTGGGTGTGAGTTTGATGGACTACATGTACTTCGACCCATGGGCTTACGCTCCACACATATTTTGCTTCATATTAGGTTTCATTACCATGTTGACAATAGTAATGTGCGATCTGGTACCTGACTTTCACTCACATCCAGAAGAAAATGTGTTAGCTGGATCTGTTACCCAACAACAAAATGTACCCTTACAGTAAAATAGCAATATAATAAATGAAATATGTCTATAAATCCACGTTTACAAGAACCTAATCTGGCTTTTTTGTCTTTGGGTAATCGATAAAGAATGAAACTAGATAAATACCAGTGTAACACCACCTACCTGGTGTGGAAGCCTTCATAACAGAAAGTTATTTGGTAATGTTACATAACTATCTATAGACGAATAAAAATGTCACATCAATAAAACAATTCTAAATTGACGCGCATCTGCTTCGTAGCACTACAAGAGGTTGCAACCCTTCACTGTGTACGCCCCTTCTTGATTTCATGATAGTTTTTAATCGCATCTGTAATTTTCTTCATTAATATTGATTGCTCAGTACTTTTTAACATTCCTAAAAACAAAAATGGCGATAATCAATTTGCATCTTTGATCTCTGTGTCCAACTAATTAATGTAGGTTGTAAAAACAAACCATTATTTAGTTTTTCAAATCCATAAACAGTCCCCGATCCTGGATGTGCCAATTCTGTGTATATCTTTAATAAAACTTCCTGTTCTTCGGACAGTTGTATCGGCATTTCAATCATAATATTCACGTAATGATTTCCTATAGAACCGTTAGAAGGATCCGTTATACCCTTACCAGGTAAAGTAATCTTTTTGTGCGAGGATGTTCTAGGTGGAATCTACGCAAACATCAAACTAAGTCATTAAGGCACATAATACTGACACTATAATTGCATAAAGTTTTGAAATCTTTAGATATAATTACGTTCACAGTCATGTCTCCAAATATCCCTTTTAAAATTAATGAACCTCCTAAAGCAGCTAAGTGGAAAGGTATTTTAACTTTTGAGTGAATGTTATTTCCATCCCTGCGGAAATAGGGAGACTCAATGACCTTGAAAACAATATTAATTTGCTGATTCTGCCATGTAATTGAATATCTGCCTTCATTTTCAATTCCTTAAATATTACAATTGCACATAATTATAATTTTGGCAATTGTAACGCAAGTGGTAGTTGAGAGTTTACACACGAATATTGCGACCCATTTTGTCAATTTCAAAATGATCCGATCCCATTGACGCTAATTGTGCATACAAAATATAAATTATTAATTACCTGGAGGGAGATCTATTGTAATGTCCTTTGTAACGATTACGTATGCACTTCCATTGCAAGTAGAACATGGAGGAGAATCAGGTTCGGTTCCAGTACCATTACATCTAAAGCAAGTACTATTAAACGGACCTAATTAATACGGGAAATGGAATTAAAATAAAAACAGTATATAAGGGTAGGGGTTATTAATAAAAAGAAATAATTGCACATATTTATATTGTTTTGTACCAAAGCGAAATACACCTTTCCCTTGACACTGCAGACATTTTATTGTCGAAGGACCAGGATGAAATCCAGAGCCGTGACAAGTAGGACATTGTTCCACCACTTTAATGTCTATAGTTTTAGGCCCTCCTTTAATAGCTTCAATAAAAGACAGATGTACTGTGACCTATTTACGAATTCAAATATTTTATAATTTTTCACATGTTCTTAAAGAAAGTAAAATCTTTTTGGATTCAATTGCCAGCCAATCCCTTTGAGACGTACCTCCTGTTGATAATGTTCATTTCCAGCGTCATTGAAGCTCATGAAATCCCTAAATGCTTTATCAAATTCTGCTTCAAAATTAGAATTGGCACTATTATGAGACCATCTCCAAGTTTTACCCGAGTGCCCCGTTTCATGGTTTTGCCAGGAACTGCTACTATTTGGTCTTCTTCCTCTACCTCTTGCTTGACTAGAAGTATTTGAACTTTCACTTTTAGTGTGACCCCATGAGTCGTATTCCTTTCTCTGATTTTCGTCACTTAATACCTGCAGTAATATTATTATATTTTCATTATAACACAAAACTTTTCTTATGATAATTTACTGAAAATATAGATAATACAAAGAAGACAAACACATGCAATAAATGGAAATACATGGGTGACGGATGTAAAAACCAAAAACCTGATATGCTTCCGATAATTCTTGGAACTTTCTAACTGCATCTGGGTCGCCTTTATTTTTGTCAGGATGATATTTTTTAGCCATGAGGTAGTAAGCTTTTTTTATTTCTTTTGTAGTTGCAGTTTTAGGCACGGACAATATTTCATAGTAATCTTTCTTTGATGAATTACTTGCGGATAAATGGTATGCACGATTCGGCATTCGGTAAAGTGAAAGTCCAATAACATTTCGACTATACCTAGATAAAAATGCTACAAAAACACGCGGAATTTATTTATTCTGCCCATTTTGCAACAAACTAAATGAAAATATGTACTGTCAACATTTATATTACATGAATGATTCAATAGATTTAAAAAATTATTTGACATTGAATATTGAACACTGAAACAAAATATTATAAATGCTTACATTTCAATACAACTGGATATAACTTACTGCTTCGATTGCTTCCATTTCCACAATACACAGAATAAATACATCGGAATGTCGATAAATTAGCACAATATTTTCTGTAAGGGAGAAAGGACATCGTTTAAATAAGAAAGGAGAGAAATGTGAATCCCTGCAGATCAAAATCCCGGTCCAGGCCAATGGCCATCCTCCAGGCTCCAGGTCCAAGATGAGAAAGTCAAAAAATTAAAAATCAAGTTACAATAATTTCATATAATCGCGCTAAAAATGTCCTTTGTGCACGATTCCATGCTTTGTTTTCTTTTATTTTGTGCATGTGACGCTTTCGATCACAAATACTTTAGGTATTTAAACCACGGAGCAAACGTTTGGGTGAATTAATTTTCAAGAAAAGAATGATCTTGCTTGATCACTGATCAGTGTTAAGTGATACCGGTTTTCTTTCGTAAATTCTATACATTTCGCATTTTAGGACGACGCTTCAACGATGGAGCAATTATTGGGACTTACTCGTGGTAAGATTATAGAAATTATCCATAATCCATCAATCTATGTCATATTTAAATATAATATTACATCTATTCAGTATTTTCATTGGAAACTGTAAACATTTGTAAAGTTGCATTTTTCCTACTACATTGTACCCCCATGCAGTTGATTTGTTTGTAAGCAGCAATCAGAAGTGCATGATCAGATTTATACTTCAATATTTAGTATATAAATTATATAATTTTTTTAACCTCAGGTGGACCTCAACAACAACCGCCTACCGATGGTCCTCAAGTGGATACAGCGGAACAAGTTTACATATCGTCTTTATCACTACTCAAAATGCTCAAACATGGTAGAGCTGGGGTTCCAATGGAGGTCATGGGGCTCATGTTAGGCGATTTCGTCGATGAGTATACTGTCAGAGTAACTGATGTTTTTGCCATGCCTCAGTCAGGGACGGTAAATAAGAATATGTATAGATTCATATGAATTCAAATACGCTATTCTAAGAGCTTCAGTTAAAATATCACAATTTTGTTTCGTAGAGCGTCACTGTAGAAGCGGTTGATCCGGTTTTCCAGGCCAAAATGATGGTAAATATTGGTCAATAGACAAAATTAATCATTTGGTATACACCAATTCGACGCAGCATAGAGACTTGTTCATTAATATTTTTCTGCTTGTAGGATATGCTTAAACAAACTGGCAGACCGGAAATGGTCGTTGGATGGTATCATTCGCATCCAGGATTTGGCTGCTGGCTCTCAGGAACGGATATGAACACACAAAAAAGTTTTGAAGCTTTAACTGAAAGGGCAGTTGCTGTTGTTATTGATCCGATTCAATCAGTGAAAGGTGCTGCATAATTATTTGTTAAATTAACCTAATCAATGTCATGTGTATTTAATTATTTCATTTATTTTGCAGGCAAGGTGATAATTGATGCGTTCAGATTGACTAACCCCCAAACAGCATTGCTGGGACAGGAGGCTAGACAAGTTACTTCGAATCTGGGACATCTCCATAAACCAACAATCCAAGCTTTAATTCATGGTCTGAATCGATATTATTACTCAATTTGCATCAATTACCGCAAAAACGATTTGGAACAGAAAATGTTGCTAAATTTGCACAAAAGCTCGTGGGTAGATGGACTACAGCTCCAGGACTACCATGAACATTGTCAGTTAAATGAACAATCTTTAAAATCCATGTTGGATTTAGCCAAGGATTATGCTAAAGTAAGTTGGATTAAATCCTAACACACTGTTTTCTTTGATTAAATATATTTTTCATCAGAAATTATAGATGTAGGTACAGAATGATTGTTAAAAATTTGTATGTGAATATGTAAATGATGCATGTTGTAGCTAATTTTCTTCCGTATCATCTAGTCTCTCGAAGACGAGGAAAACATGACCTCTGAACAGTTGGCAATAAAAAATGTTGGTAAGCGAGATCCTAAGCGACACATGGAAGAAAAGGTGAGAATGATTCACAGGTTTTTGCAATTTCTTTGTAACAGTTAAGTTTATTATGACCTTGAATATTGACTTTAATACAGATCGACCAACTTATGTCTGCTAATATAATTCAGCAACTTGGAGCAACTCTAAATTCTGTCTGCTTTCAAGAATTAATAAATAATAACGGGAAATGATTCGATTAATAAGTACCCATTCGTTCCAATCATAAGTATAACAATTCAATGAAAATTTATAATGAATAATAATGTCAGCATTTAGCATTGTATTATATAGTGCTAACCCTATCTTGTGATATTAAAACAAAGTTACTATTAATCATGTCTTTTCAGGACGTGAAATGAAATAAATAGTCATAAAAACCTGTTGCATTTTAAATACAAATGTTTAAAAGGAAAATACGATTGATTCGATAATTCTACAGACACCGATACCCTAATAGCAGCCGAGTATGTACGGTTAAACATTTTCATATTAATCGTAATCTACCTGTAAATTACAATCGGTATATCTATTCTATACAAATAATATTGTCTAAAAATATTTACAATTATAGATTATTAGTACTATCTAAAATGAAATGTAGAAGTTAACTAAACATAGTTTCAATTGTTCCGTGTTTTCCATTTCCCGTTTCAGGAATTGCGGAGATTGAATCGTACAGTCCCACAGTGGTCAAAGTTGCATTTGACCCGCTATCTTTACCTTGACATAAGAAAAACCAC
This sequence comes from Pogonognathellus flavescens, assembly GCA_019776165.1. Classification (NCBI taxonomy): domain Eukaryota; kingdom Metazoa; phylum Arthropoda; class Collembola; order Entomobryomorpha; family Tomoceridae; genus Pogonognathellus; species Pogonognathellus flavescens. The sequence continues at coordinate 22,575 of JABASD010000698.1, read as the reverse complement.
CTATATTTCAATCATTTAATTTGTACATAGAAATGTGTGTGAAAAATATAACATTATTCGTCGAGACTCGAGACTTCAGATCTTACATTACTTAGTGAAACAGTTAAAGTACTAGGTAGGGTAGGTAGATATGTAAATATGTTTTACTTACCATTTACAAGATTTTGAAGCTCTTCTTCCGTTTCACAGTGTATAAATCTAGCTCCTGTATTTTGCATTACACCACATAGTATCTTCAAAACAGACGGCTTCATTTTGTAGTAGATAACTTTGTATCCCAACTCATTCATTTTTAAAACGAAATCTCTCATACCCTGTATAATATAATCAGAAGTAGGTACAGTTTCAAAAATTAGCTTTGCGTTTAGATTTATAATTACTTGCCGATATTTTTGCTGGTTTGATTTTAAATGCAAAATTAAAATTTGCATGCATATACATACCTGTCCAGCCGTAAAATCTGCAAATTGTATATGATGACAATCCACAACCAGTGGAATGCTTTGATTAGCAAAGCGAGTAGCAGCTTTGGTCATTTCATAAGTTATGTAATCAACCGATGGAAATGTAAGGGATCTGTCTAAACCGACCAAAATAAATTCTTTTCCTTGGAGTGTCTGTAAACATAGATGATTAGTAGCTAAAGTCGAAAACATGTTCATTAAACTTATTTAAGTACAAAAAAAATTATACCTCGCCTTGTAAAATTTTGACCCTTGGACGAGCAGAGTAGTACAATAAGTAGCATGTGCTTATTATCAATCCAGTACCAATGCCGAACTCCAACTATTTATATAAATTTTCCATCAGTACGTTTCAAACAACGTTTTCAAGCATCTTTTAATAAATACATCACAGTTATTATACAACAGCACATACCCCGAGGATTAAAGTGACGAGGAACGTCACCAGCAAGGGAACTAAGTCAGCCTCTGAAAAATTTAAAAATGGCAAAAATGTAAATTCTGAGATCAATTTGTTTAAAGAAAAGTTGTGGACCACTTTAGTAACCCACTTTTGGACCGCCACATAGGACCCAGAATAGTAGGATCGACCATGAAAATCACGGAGCATGTGATTACAGATGCTAGCGATGCCTATTAATTAAATTCACTTTAACAATTCGATAAGAACAATGTTATTGTCACAATAGAATAAACTCAAAAAGAAGTGGAATGAGATTTTTTACCTTTGGAATGAAAAAGAAGTATTCTATCGTCCAACAGAAATAACATGTTAATTATATACTTTCAAAAAATTGAATTTAAAAACTTTCTGTCATTGAGTGTCTTTACCTGTCTGAAATCATACAAATCAATCAGTTGATTAGTCAATATTCATTTCATGGAATTCGATTAGAAAATGCAAAATATAAAAACTATTATGTTGGTGTTTTTTGGAATATCATTCAAATCGATTCATTTACAAAATATCATTTATAAATGTCAAACAAAATAGCTTCCAGAAAACAAGCATAACGTATTAATCTTTTGGATTTTATTATAAAAATTTATTAGACCTACCAAGAACTGCAACGCCATTAAAACAATGACCCCTGCAAATTTCCACGCAAACAAAGGATTAATAAAATAACGGTATTTATGTAAGGGGAATTAGAATTGTTACAAGATTAGTAGATTAAATGATGTTACCGGTATATAGTCCTCCTGTTCAAAAAAAAGAATAAAATATGTTATGTAAATGGTTCTGTTATAGAATCTCTACTGTGTGTATTTTTGCATAATGCAAAAAGTTTAAGTAACAAGGGCGTATCCAAAACTTTAACTTCGGGATAAATAGAGCGAATTTTTTAAAAAATATTAAAAGTATCTTTTGAAAATCGTGGAAGATGCATGTGCACTCTGTTAGTCCCTGTGTACCCACTTCGTTACGCCCTTGATCACAATTTGGTTCCGAATTTTCGAATGCTTCATTACCTAAGGGTGTTTCCACCCCGCTCATTGCGTTGACGGTGGTCCTTGAAAAACTTCCACCAATGGCATAAGAAGAAAAAAAGCAACCTATTGCATTAGATATGCCGATACAAAGAGTTTCCTGAGTCGCATCTACCCTTGATGTTCCAGCAAAAGCTTTGGCAATAGTTATGTGACCCATAACACCTAACAGTGGCAGTAAAATTAAAGCAGATGTTTCTTCATTTAGGATATCCACAAATGAGTGAGTCCTATTGTCCACTGGATCGTAAATTGTAAATGGAGGAAGCTTAAATTCTGGGATTCCAGGAGGAATATGACCTAAAAATGGAATTTGCTATATAAAATTATATGACTTAAATATTTAAATTAAACAACTGAACTCTGAAGATATTAAGTATGATCATCATTTTGTATGATGAATCTACAACAATCTGTTTCACAATAAACATAATTGAAATAAACGTTTCATTGTTACCGACAATCGAAAATGGCTGGTTTGGATATGTACAGCCTACATATATAGACGCTGCAAAAATAACAATTGCGCTTCTTGCTGTAGAGATCAGCCAGAAAAATTTGTCCAGCCCCTGGTTTTTGTTTCCTAAGCATGACATTATTTTTTGTAGGTACTGCAATAAAATTATTAATACAAGAAAAATTGTTAGTTTTTGGATTCTTTCCAGCTTAAATATAATTTAATAGTACCCATATCATTATTATGAAATAATATTATCTATTATCATTTATCACCTTAAGAGTTATTAAGGTGACACAGCAAATGACAGAGAGAATCGCATCCCACTTTTGAGTTTCATGTACATGATGCACAAGTCCTTTCATGGTCGGTAAAAAACCTTCTTCATCGAACTTTAATCCCAGTAATGCTTTAATTTGCGTTGCTGTGATTGTCAAAGCCACTGCACTAGTAAATCCACTTATAACAGGCGAGGATATAAAATTAGCAATGAATCCTGCAATTAAGTCAATTTTATAATATATTCATTAATATGTGGATCATTGTGATCAATCAATGTGATCAAACACATTAGAAAAGAGACACGGGTAAATTAAGTATATATGGCAGACAAGGACGTATCTACATCGTACAAATGAGCTCATGAGGCTAAAGCTCCCTTTCTTAATTTTTATTTCTTAATGAACAATTATTTTATTTTCCCTAAAAAGATGTCTGATTTATTTTACACAAATCCTTATCATTTTCTCGTAGGAAATCGTCCATTAATGTTTCATAAGGAAGGCTAAAAGGAATAAAATTCCCTTAATGCACATAAGATAACTCATTTAAGAATAAGAAATATATAAGATTACTTAATTAAAATTCTATTCGAATTAGTTTACTCTGCACAATGGCGTATCTAGGATTAAAATCTGGAGGGGAAATGGGGAACCAGCAATCCGGGAGGAGCAAGAGAAAAGAAAGTCTTATTTGCAGCCTTCGGCAGTTAATAAACCCATTTTTCGAAATCTAAAAGGGGCTCGTGTCTCTGGTGCTCACATGCAGGTATACCCTTGACCCTACTATCTGATTAATTTAATATATTAATCTTTTGCTAAAAATATCAAATAAAAATAATTTTATGTTATACTCACCTAGCTTGAAGATTCCCATGAATAGAGTTACGACTGTTAGTTTTCATCCATTGTTTCATTTTTTCATGAACATAATTTGACCAATTTAAAACAGCAAGAATAAAATACATATTAAAACCTGTACTTTCAATAATGATGCATATAATATATCAGAATTAATCTGAAAATGACACAAGATTCACTAAAAATAATTATAAAAGAAATTACCTGCTGTAACAAAGCTGAGAAATACAGCATATTCTGGAGGCTTTCCAAATGTGTACTGTATAAATAAGTACATGAGGAATAAGTACAAAAAGCCTTATTTACAAATATTTCATGTAGCTTTTTGGATAATTATTTCTCAAAATAAAGTTTAACTTCGTTTAACCTTATGAGTCAATATAGACTGGATAGCCGTGGGTCCAATGGTGATCGCTTTTGTACCTCCAAAGAAAATATACACAAAGCACCCCACAAACGATGAATACAACCCATACTAAAATTTAAAAATGTCATTATGCTTAAAACTTCATCCTTGTGACATTTTTACAATCCAACAGCGAGTAAATATGCATAAATCTTGCTTACAATTGGAGGAAGACCGGCCACAGTAGCATACGCCAAACCTTAAGGATCAAAATATTGACATGATAAAGCAATGCTTGATATAACTGTAAGACTGTTGTAAGTACACAGTTAAGTAAATAAAAATATGATATTTGTAATATAATTACCCTGTGGAAGAACTGAAAAGAGTAGTTGTTTTATATTCAATCTGAGTGAGTTACATTTGATATTTCTCGTGTAGTATATGAATTGATATTTCTGTGTAAATATGCAGCATAATATTTTTTTTGCATACTATACATTATTACATTTAACATCAAGGGCGTATCTATAATTCGCAAATTGGAGGGACTCTAGGGGCTTGTAGTGGACACAGGAAAAATAGGCCTTTGCCAAATAACCCTTGCTTTTCGGAATCTGGGGGGAGGCTCAAGCCCAATAAGCCCATATATAGATACGCCCTTGTTTAGCAATTTTACACGACTATCTTTTCATATTGAGGAGAAGTAAAAAATGTATGACAAAGATTGAACCTAAAACGACTACCTGTTAGAGCGACAGTCAGACCAGCGATGAAATCAGCAATAGCTTTCTTCAGTGTATATTTAGGTGCCCATACCAAGATCGGTAATACTCTTTCCAGATTTGATCGTCTGAATGATTAAATACCAAATATATATTGATTTTTCCTTAACTTTATTTTCATAATTTGCATTCAATTAGTTATAAGTAAAATATTAGTAATTATAATTTTTCATGAACTAATTTAAACCTGAATTTATTTTTAATCCAACCACCGCAATCCGTGCTATGAACCTCAGGTTCAAAAATATATTCTCCATTGTGAGCATTAGGGGATATATTAATACTATCGGTAGCAGCTCCTCCAGCAGAAGCCAAACTGGCAGAACTTCCCGAATGAATTAGCGTGGTCTTCATGCTTGAAAAATACTCCCGAAGTTTACTTTATTCAAAAAAGTAACTTCTAAACGTGACTGAAATGTCCAGCCGGAGTAAATACAATAAGCGAATATTTTTTCACAGCAATATCTCTAGCTAGGCACCTACAATTAGTTTCACAAATAGAATTTTGCAGCATCCATATTTATAAACTACAACTCATAATGCTACGCGGAAAGTTTACATTGAAATTATCATAATATAATAATTGTTCATTTGTTATAAATTATGCTACTCACAAACAAGTCAAATAATCTTTACTATAATATAATGTATTCACTTGTATACCCATATAAATTTGTTACCCGACACGATCCACACAATAAGAAAGTAAGATTATCAGTACGGACGAGAAATGAGTATATATTAGTGGTGGCGACTGTATATCATTTCCATATTGAATAAAAATAAGTTGAACTCATAATTAGTAGAGATTCATTTTTCTTAATTTCAATTTCGTTTTAATTAAGAGCACTGTACTAGTAATTTCTTACCTCTTAAAGTATTAACCAGTTCGATCCAATTACGAACTTATTTTTACGAAATTTACATAGAGGACAAATACAAATAGCTTTTATGGACACTTATTGGAAATAGTTTTTCTATGAATTCGTAAGTAAATAATTCACTCGAACATCAAAATTAATTTTATAGTTATTTATTTACTGTGAATTTCAACATTATCTTTGTTCGCATAAAATGACACCACTACTACGCACCAACAGCTTAAGAACGATGAAGTAAGGACTGCAGAGAAGTATTAGTCGCAATAATAATGAAATGAGTATAATATTCTCGTTTACAGGCAGTTTTGCTTCACTCAATTTAATCTTCTAAAATTAGACTCATGTAAGGTTAATTGTTGGCACTGAAATATTAGTGAACTAACAGAGAGAGAAACTTGAAGTATTATTTAAATATACAGTAATTATCATTTTAATATTTACCTCATTTGCTGGTTGTATAGGTATAATAAAATTAGCTTTGACATTACCTGTGCAACTTCATTAACAAAACTTGTCATGTTCATATGCGCATAATGTTTTTCGAACTACTTTGGCACAAATTCGTTTTAAGTACCCAAATATGTATAGCATAGGGTTTTCAGTATGTCATTATTATTTATGGACAAAATTACATAAGAGCATGTCATTTCTAAAAGCTAATAATTTATTACTTGAGTGAACCCGTCTGTGCAGGTACTACTACTACTATAATCTACTACTGTAATCAATGCAAAGAGTCTTAATTTTATTATAGAAGTTTACTTTACACGTAGCTTTTCTATAAATGGAAATTATAAAAGTTGCAATCAGTATTTCATAGCGTATCTAATGTACTGTGTTATTTTCTGTGGATTCCTGCATGCAGATAGTGTAAATATTTATATGTAATATATTCTACACATGCTGAGAATAAAAATATAATTTTCGCAGTGCAAATTGTTGCCGAACTTGTCGGTAAAACACAATAGATTATGATGCACTTACATAGCTTGAAAATACAGACCAATTTAGAAAAGGAAGATGAATAATTATTTTAACAAATATTTTGAACTAAACGTATAATAATTATTTTATTCTTATTGCATTGTTTGCTACGTTAAATATAGCATGAACAGTTTAGCTCAACACAATACAAGCGATAGAAAATCATGAAAGAGTATAGGTATAAACCATAATAGACAAGACTTTATAAAGATATAAAGACTTAATAAAGACTTTATAATAATAAAGTAATATACAATTATTATTTAGTACATCATACATTATACACTTTACACGATTAACACTATGCACTCAAACGTTAAATTTGTTAACAAGGATCATCACTTCCCCTGCATGGAGACTGTAGAGGTTGTAACAATTTCTTCGGGCATTCCATTCTTCACTGAAAAGTGTTAACATAAATTATGGTATTACAAAAGGTAGGCTTTTTTTGGCACACAGGGATATAATTAGTAGTATGTTAAAACCTAATTTTTTCATTTCACACCTGTATTGTCGACAAGATCTTCCATTTCTTGCTCCGTTTTGCAATGTGTAAATATTACTTGACTGTTTTCCATAACCCCGTAGACAACTTTTCGCACGGCTGACTTAACTTTCCAAAATATCAGTTTGTAACCACCATTGTCAAAACTGACAACCATGTTCTTTAAAGCCTAATAATTATACATTTACCATTAAAAATTATTCAATAGGTCGATGGAAACTAACGTAGGTACCCAATTAATTGGCAATTAGTAATTTTATTGGAATATAAAGCATTTTTAAAATATGAGTAGAAGAGCAGACATTTTCTACACCTGAGCCGCAGTGAAGTCTACAAACTGGATATGATGGCAGTCAATGACAATGGGAGTTAACTGATTACCCCAACGGACGACGGCCTTAAAAATCGTATCTGTGATGTAATCGACTGAGGGGTAGGTGAGGGAACGATCCAGCTCTACTAAAATAAACTCAGTCCCTTGAGACGTCTATTCAGAAATAATACATCATTATAACTTACCATCATTTCATTTTAATACCTGTTGAGTTGCTGCTCCAATTGCATAAATTACAATAGCATCATTAACTCTACATATGCTAGGTCTATTTTAAGCCTTACCATTCCTTTCATGACCTTCACACGAGGACGGGCTGCATAGTACAGAAGGAAAATAACACTGATTATCAAACCAGTTAAAATTCCATATTCAACACCAATTAATAACGTGGTTAGGAATGTCAACCCCCATGGTAAAAGATCGCTTTCTATAAATAAAACCAATAATTTATACAAATATAATGTTGTGCAAATCATTATTGTCAATTCATGCATGTCTCATAAAAGTTAAAAAGTACTTTTCGATCTCCACATGGGACGGACTAAGGTTAAATCCACCATATGTACTACAGATGTGCATACGACAGCAGCTAATGAAGCTTTCGGAATATGATAAAAAAAATCCGTCTATAAGGAAAAAAAGATTTGCAATTTGTATTGTCTGTTAAGTTTTAACTTGGATTACATTGCAAATACTGAATATTAAAACCCAAATTACCAAGAACTGGAGTGCTAAGATTACCATGAGTCCTGTAACCAGTCCACCTATAAGAAATTTATAAATATTCACAAATGTTCATCTTTTAAACTCACGCCTAAGTGAACAGTTAAACTATTGGCAACGAATACAGTAATTTACCCGCAGGAGTTTCTGCTCCACTAAACGCATTAACAGTGGTTCGCGAAAAGCTTCCAGAAACGGGCATTGATGAGAAAAAGCAGGAAATAGCGTTAGTAACGCCAATGGCTAAACACTCTTGTGTAGCATCAACTCTTGTAGGTCCTGCAAACGCCTTTGCAATAGAAATGTGTCCCATCAGTCCAAGCAAAGGCATGATAAACAATGCAGAAGAAAGAGTTTGCAAAATATCTCCAAAATATTGTGTAGTGTTTGTAGCAGGATCATAAATGCTGAATGGTGGTGGCTTGAACTCCGGTAATCCAGGAACAAGTTTTCCTGAGCAACATGAGAATATTTAGAAAATGAAAATGTTTACTGCGTGTGCATCAAGGGAGGTCATAAAAATGAAAATGTAAATACCAACTAGGGAGAATGGCTGAGTTTCAGTGTTCCACATTGCTGCAATAATTGTACACACTGTCATGATAATAGCATTACGACTCGTTGCTACAACCCACAAAAATCGATCCAGTTTCGGGCGACCCTCTGTCCAACATCGGCATAGCCATTGCAAATTCTACCAAGAAATAAGCAATTCTTAATACTTTTAGTTTCAGCTATATATTGACAGACTAAGCTATTCAAGTATGAAGTCAGCAAGACTTACTTCCAAGAAAACAAGAAAAATAATGCAGACTAGCCCTAGAAGTGCATCCCATTTCTTAATCGATGTAATGTTTTCAAATATTCCTATACAAGCTGGTAGAAATCCTGCATCGGAAATATTCAGCCCTAGTAAATTATTGACTTGAGTAGACACAATTGTAATTGCTATCGCCGATGTGAACCCAGATATCACTGGCGTGGAAATGAAATTAGCCACAAAACCTGCAGATTTAACATTTAAAATAATACATACAAAAATTCATACACATTACATAATTATCGAATTAATTAATTAATTTTTACTATTTAACGTGTAATAAAATATAGTATTGATAGAAAGTTAGTTATTCTCATACCCATTCTCATAAATGCCATTAGCAGATTTACGATTCCAGAAAACATGCAAAGAAAGACCGCATACTCGGGGGCTTTTCCATGAGTGAATTTATACGTTAGTATGCATTGAATTGCGTTCGGTCCGATGGTAATTACTTTTGTGGATCCAAATAAAATGTAGACAAGGGGTCCCACAAAACCAGAGTACAGTCCATACTACAATTTCAAGCATAAAATCATGTTTTTAGATGTTTAAGACATTAAAATATTTAAGCAAAATAATCTTGTGTGTGACAAAGTTGTCTATAATACAATCGGTGGCAGTCCGGCTACAGTTGCGTATGCTAATCCTGTAATTGAAAATGGGTTAACATTATTATTGTGCATAAGGTTAAGGTATTTACCACAACAATATTTTATCATATTTAAGAAATGTAAACTTAACTTGGGGAAGAATTGTTAACCCAACCGTAAATCCAGCTATAAAATCGGCAATCAACTTGTGGGTTGTGTAATGTGAGACCCATTTAATGATTGGGAATGTCCGTGACAAATTCTTTTTCCTATGTAATAATGCAGATATACATGGGATTAAATGGTCTATTGTCTATTACATTAAATAAGTGTAATTGATAGCTACGCTTAATATTAGTACTAAATATAACGGATAAGGTGCATTTTTCTGTAAATCTCATGATTCTAAAGACAACACGGTAACTGTACTAATACAATAAAGAAACTCACTTGAAAGTTTGTCGGCAAATGTCTCCACATCGTTTTCTGGACCGTTTAATGGGTCCGATTTCTCCTGTGATGTTATTTTGTGAATGGCTGGGTGTGAAAGAAATATTATTCACCGAGTCACCACAAACGCTCACTGCTTTATCGTTATTCAAATTGACTGTCGAAGATGCAAGAGAGCCAAGGCTCGACGAACTGTATGAATGAACTACTTTCGTTTTCATTGTTTAAAAAGTTGGCTTAAAAAGATAAGCAAAAATTTACAACTGTTTATGTGATGGTTCCATAGAAGTTATGCTTGCAATGATATCGACATTTGTAAGAAATTTCAAATATTAGTGACATTGTCATACTCACTAATGAACTTTCATTTCGTATTTATCAAGAAATATGCTAGGCAAGGAATTCATATATTTAATGACACAATTACGTGATTAAGCCTGTGTGGATGTCTCATGCAAAGTTGGTTCACCATTTTATGCATGGGCAGGTAAAGGTAGGCTTTGGAGGACAATGATGATCCAGGTGTTTAATAATGAAAATAAGCTCAACGTATTGCTTTGTATTTGCTGAAGTTTAAGGTTACCTCTACTTTAATCTACAACAATTTTCCAGAAGTGCATAAAGATAAAATTTCTATTCTTCTGCCAAACTGCAACAGGAAGAAAATTTTCAGGTTTCTTGCTTCTTCAGTTTTAATCGAATGTTACCTGATAGTCTTAATTGCCACATTAGCATTAGGATTATCTATATAAGCGAGGATGTTCTTGTTTTCTTCAGTTACAGCAGGTACACTGTTTACATACAAACATTAATTAATGTTCATATTCTTATTCTTGCTATGTCATATTACATATTTTAATACCTATACTAAACACTAATTGCCTCTACTCTATATTCACATGGATATTCCAAATAGATTTTCGTACAAGCAATAAAATCACATATAGCGTGACCAATTTCCTTGATTCTAACCATTGTCTCAGGTTTCTATAATATATTGGTAATACCTTGATTGAATTCAATCAGGAAAGACTAGCATCAGTACCATAGCATGAATAGACGATTATTATGCTTCTTTACTAAAACTGTCCCAACAATAAAATTAAATAAAATCAACTCTAAAATAACACTTAATTTTATTTACTTAACTATTTTCCATTTGATAAAGTGAGCTTTGCTTCAGATTGAATGAAATATAAATAAAAAAGTATTGAAAACTTTTTTCAGCTGTGTAAAATGTTTTTAATGTACCAACATCCATAGTACAAACTGCCTTCATGTTTCTGCTTTACTGTTTCTAAAATGTACTTTTAGTAATAGACCCCAAAAATCAAAGGCATTTAATGTAGGTGTTAGAAAAATTATTAAATAAATGTGTCCTGTATTCAGTCATCAGTCCGATAAACTTTTATGTAAATGCACATCCAGTGGTGGACAACGTAACACTAATTACAGTACTTATACTTACGCTATATAGTAACACACAATACTTTTCCATACATAAGTTGGTTAAGTGTGAGCTTTAAGTTAAGCGTAGTTCTCCTAGTTCGTAGTATGGAAAATATCGGAAAGACGGGTTGTGAAAACACAACAACTTCTGTTTGAGTAAAGGTAGCAAGAGCTTCCATCTTCGTCGTAATATTTCAAGCAGCTGAGCTAAGTAACGAAATGCATTTCAAAGATGTAACCACATTCGCTAACTCGTACAACAGGCCTATAGCCACAGCAAACGTTACATTTTGCAAGATATTGTTGTACAAACACTAAAATTTATTATGTACACCAGTGCCTAATATTATTATAGCAATTATACATTTATGTCAACTAAAAACTATTAATCAGGTCATTGATGCATAAGCTATTGTTGATGGCACAATAATTTGTTAAATTCATGTTAATGGAAACACATTAGGTATTATGTGGAATAAAGATTTGGTTGCTTTCCTCCTTTTATACTCCATAAGTACATAATAATACTAATATTTGCAGATTATTAAAAATCAAAGTTCATAGACTTTTTATGCATTTAATTTAGAAGAATTATTGTAAAGAACAGTGACGACAGTTGTATTCGACCCCTTCCCCAAAGCAAACAATGTAAATAATAATCCATGCACTTATAGAATACCTACACGAATGGTAATGTTAAGCTTTATATACAAACTTGCCTTTACTACATCAAGATTTGTAATGAAATGAGAAATGTAAGTTTATAATACTAATTGTAAGATGCGTGCGAGAAGAGGGGCTATGCAATTAGGCCAATTTTGTATTTTGAAGTATGTTACGCTGGTGCACTAGTTATTGCTCTATAAAAATATAGTAAACAATTCATTCTGTAACTCCGTTCCTTATTATCTGTCTACAATACAATACATATAAACACAAACATAAACATAAGTGAATAAGTATGAACCATGAGCTTGTAATTGGAGTAACCAATTTGCCAATGAAAGGAATACAGGTTACTTTTCACCAAGTGACAACATAAAAAGAAAATGCGATCTTTTAATTGTTAGTTGTTTGTTTTGAGATGAGACACCAAATGTAATATAAATCGCTGCTTCGTCATCCTCCAACTTCTATCTATTCCAAGCAAGTGCTGCGTAGATTTAGTTTTCGTTTGGAACGAAAGAGATAGAATTATGCAAAGGCAGTAATAAAAGGAACCCTATTGTTTATTTTGTGCTTTTGTAAAAGTCTTCTGGCACTTCTTCGAAAATGAGTTCTCATAGAGGAAGTAAAGGGTGTCATGATGAGGATGCTTCTAATTGTAAAGCCGACGTAACTACAAAGACGCATTGTTCATCGAGTGTAATTAAATTTGTTCAGCCTCAACTTAATTGTAGCATTATGCATTATGGGCATGTGTTCCATGTGCTTCTTTAATACGAAGACGCGCAAAAGTGGTGAAATGTACTAATGAGCTATATTTCTATATTATCATGCAATTGTCATTGTAATTAATGCTGCACCATCATCTTAAAAATGCAGTTCGCAACACATTCTTCCATTTTAGCAAACACTTCCCCAAACAATTTCATCGAGCACTTCCCTTCCCAAATGTATAAGAATATTTTCATTTGCTGTGTAAAGGTCTGCAAAAAAATTATTCTTTAAGGCTCTTCACGCACAACTGAATATAGTTAAATAAGATTGTGTATATCTGTAGTGTTTTGCATAAAAACTTATTGAATGTTACTACCTATAGAATATAATATACTAAATACACGCAATGGACTCGCATAGAGATGTACCTACCTATTAGCAATTACACATTGATACTTTGTTTTTTACTAATTCGAATAATACCTAAGGATGAACTATGTTTACAACATCTTTGAGTTTACGCCTGACCTGCGGACGAACTTTCGTGTGTAGTTTTGATGTGAACTCTTCCTTATCCGTTTTAGTTTTATCAAAATCATGAAGTATATCGAGAGATGGAGGAACACGAAGAATTGTATTAATACATCCTCAATTTCTTTTCTGTCTAACTCATGGTTATGAACAAAAGTATATGAGAAAACATAATGCGATAAGTAAGTGCATGTACAATTTCATTTTACTAATGTAACATCCGGAACTCATCCTAAACTTTATAGACGCAAGGTGCAACGCAGTGTGTTTTGGCAACTCTCTCATTTACATGTACACATAGTCAAGTCAAACGAAAAGAAAAGCCTTGAAGTACCTACCTACTAAAAATGCTGTTGCAAGTTCACCATAATAAATCCGTATAGTACAAACACACATGCACACCTAAAATACCAAGATAAACTCTTTTAAATAGAAAGATCTCATCCTACACACAACACTCACGTACATATTTCTGAATTGACTTACCCTACAACTACTAAATACAAGCAAAGAAGCAACACACAACAGAATACATTGTAAACTGTTGTACACAGCATTTAAAAATTTAAAATAGTCATCATAACCTACAATTTCATTTGGTGATTCACTACATATGCATTTATAAGTGAATCACTATACTTATAATTCGCATAAAGTACTTGTATGAAAGCTCCACGGCATTTTCTCGTCTGGTTGGCCATCACGTCTCTTCAGAGAGAGACTTCGCAGAATAGAATAGAAGAAGATTTAAAATTGTTTACACTAAATGCATCTTGAAGAGGAGGCAATAAGACAGCTCTGTCATATAGAACATAACATGATAGCGATACACACCTGTAGAACACACTCCTATGCCTCCACTTTATTTAGACTGCAGTGATACACAAGTGTGAAATTCAGGTCAAACGAAACAATAGTGTAACATACGTTCAGAGTTTAACTTGATTTCTGTGCAGCATTTACAACTAATTAGGTGATTATTATTTGTGTGGACTTTGCCATGACGTGTTTGTGCTGATTGCTTCACATCTTCAAACTCATCTTCATTTCATGAGCAAATCCCAACAGGACTAGTAGTAGTTAGTAAATAGTTCGAGGCTTCTCTAGTATGTGTCTGAACTCCTGCAGCTTTAAAGCTTTAAATATAAATATAATATTATTAACTCTACATTCAGCCTTATGAATACTATTAGTGGCACACACAAACATTTATTACTACTCACTGCGTTGTTGGGTTATTTATTGTGGGTAGCTCAGTAAGTGAAGAGTCCAAATATACACAGTAGAATAGAAACTCTTTATAAGTAATACTGACGAGAATGCCCCCCACAACCACCTCGTGCATAGGATTTATGCATTATCGTTAGTTGTACACTTACAGTAGTGGTTGTAGTAATAATGCATTGTGGGGAATGGATTATATCTGTTGCCAGTTACTTTTGCAAAGCTCGTGTGCATCTTCTATTATTTGCACGCACTCCTCATGCCACAGTAAATAGTAAATACTAGAAAGATGCTACAGTAGCTATGCATGCGCTTCTACAATGCTAAAGTTTGCATAATGTGGATATACGATAATAACAATAAAAACTTTATAGCTGTTAGGATACCTGTGCCTGCTGAGCAATAAATTGTTACGCATTACTAAACTAAGAATAAGTATGGTTTAAAGTACGTACGTGTATGAGAGTCTGTTTCTACTAGAGGGTATGACTTTATGCCATAATTGTTTTATCGGCGTTCCTTAAGGTTCAAAGAAACATTCCATGGATTGTTTACTATAGGAGCACTAAATAGGACGTATCAGGTAATCAATCGTGTGCATTCGGGGTAACAAGAATCGTGTGAAATGCAACTTTTTGATATACCTATATTAATTATTAGTATTAGCCATTTTCATTTGTGCTAGTAAATATTGATACTTATGTTTAGGCATATATTATCAGAATGCGGCTTTAGTTCTTGTTTGTAAAAACATTACAAAATTGAACTTCATTTCATTTCTTCGGCAATAGGACCTACAAAATTAATGCATATAATATGCGTTTTAAAGAAGCAATTTTCATTGTCAAAGTATTTTCCTTGGCATCTTTATTGTCAGTGAATGTAAAGAAGTACAAAATCTACAAATTGAATACATATCTCAATATGATTACTATGTAGTAGTGGCAATGGTGATGGTATTATAGAAAAGTAAGTTCGTGGGTAAACAGTTTAATATGAATGAATACATTTTTCAAGAAATCTTTTCCCGATAATTTTGACTTCTTGTTAGGGTAATTAAATAATTATTATAAGAGATAAAGTCTTATTGTTAGATCGAGACTGAAAAAGTTAGATACGAGTTCTTCACATGAACAAAGATCATAAATCATGTTTCACTGATTTCCAAAATTCGCTTGCGGGCCCTGTCGTCTGGAAACGAAAGTTTGCTAAAATTGTCAGTTGAATGAATAGTTCAATTGTAATTTTATGACAGGCATAATTCAAATTTTTTTAGTTCTAGTTTAATGGGGCTACCGATATTTTATTAGACTTTTTGTAAGCTTCAGAAATAGGGTCCAGTGTAGTCTCCAAAAATGTTTGTCTCTGAGATCTCCTTCCGAAATATTTATTAGATTTCCCTGGAATACGTTTTGAAGCATTTTTTGTGTCCTGAATAAAACTAGATTCATCCTTCAGACGATCAAGGAATGACTTTTTAACCTGATCCCATTGTTCCTGTAAGTCTGTTCTGGCTGATGCAGCGACAGAACTTTCAATTAACTGAAACTGTTCTCCGATTTCTAAGTCGTATACTTCTCGATTAGAATTTTCAGGGACTGTTGCTAAAAGAACTGCAATTTCCATTAGATTTTTATATAACCAAAACCAAGCACATTTTGTATTTATCTGTAATAATAAGTTTACGCCAGATTTTCGTATGAATGCTTGTAATACTACATGGAGTCATAATCAAAATTATAAATACCATTATTTTCTTTCGGGATTCGTAGAGGAACTAAGTCTTTAACTATACTTGCTTCAGGACTAGGCATTTCCAGGGAAGTGTTTGTGCAAACGCTGTCATTTGACTGTTCAGAACGTAATTTCTGTCCACAAGTTGACACTTGCCTAAAATATACAATCATAAATATAGGTAATGCTGCAACAAATAATAAAACTAAAGGAAGTCATATCATAGGTAGGAAACGCATATAGTACACTATTAAAAAATGGAAACATTGTACTCTATACTGTATAGATACTCTATAGAAGCATTTCGAATTCAATTTTGTGAATGAATAAGAATTGCTTGTAGTACTTCTTATTTTTCATTCACATGAATTTGGCGAATGAATTTGTACGCATTGTGCGATATTTGCACATGTCTCATTCATTATCTAATGCCTTGTGTATAGTGAAAAATGTCTACTACATAATAAAACATTGATACATCTTCTTAAAAGCATTTTTTTAGCAAAACATACCAAAAGTATAATTTACTGACAAACTTACTCTAACATATAAGTAGGTGCTATAAAAATGTAAGACTAACTCCGTTAAGACGGTCAGGACCATATTCTGATGGTTTACAGCTCCTAGCATTGCCTCCATGTCTTTCTTATGTGTTTCAAGTTTTTCGAAATTTTCCCTTGAATTGGAATTTACGTCCATTTCCTGCATTTTAATCCTTAACATGTAACATTCAATACAATTTTATAAAACACCTTAGTTGATTATATACGAAGTTCAGAGATTTGTCTGCCATACAAAGTGTAAATGTCTCACCGACATTCGAACATTCTTCTTCGAGCATCTTGTAACGTAGTGTTCGTGCTCTTGGTCCTATTTCTTATTTCTTGCATAGCTTTGGACAATTCGGAATTTTTGGTTTTCATAAGTTTAATTTTTTCCATCTGTTCCATTTCTTCCACAGTCGGTCGTATTACAATTGGCCATAATTGACTTTGAATAACAGGTTTGAAACACATGGGACACCCTTGTGGTTTATTCCTCAATCTGAATGAAGATGAAAATGATTTTCTATGAAAAACATTAAAATCTTGAAGTTGGAATGTTTGCAAACAAATTAACAATATAATTTAATTCAGCTTTAAAAAATACTTTAACTCTGACTGTCCAAGGAAATAATTTTTCAGGCATTCCCTATGAAACATGTGTCCGCACTTGGTGGCCACAATTTCTGCATCTTGTATATCCACAATGTTTCTGCTGCTATTATTTTCTGTCTCATTTTTTCTCAACCTTCTCATAAGACTACTGGGATTGTTGAAGCCAACTTTTGTTGGGCGAATCAATAATGGTTGATTGCATAATGAACATCCAAGAACCATTTTGTAGTATGTATTACAGTTTCAATGAGCTAAGAAGTAAGTTTACTATTCATATTTTTGTGAAAATTCGATAATATTATATTCTAAAATCGGAGTAATGCATCAAGTTCTCGAATCCTTCATTACTATTTCATACTTTTTTACCGCAACTTTAGAAAAACATAAAATTGTTACTATGGATGACCTTTGACCAATAGATTTTGACCTCATCCATTTGCGAATATTATCTCAATGTCTTTGCACTTGGTACTACCAAGTCCAAAGACATAAATTGGTAGTCCAAGTTGCTAGTGCAAACCCGGTGTTGGTAATTTGCATTTAAGTTGAGACTGTGAATAAATGCCTATGTTGTGTTCCTTGGAATAAAAGGTTGCACTGAGTGTAATAGTGTAATACACTTAGTACACAGGTTTAGCATTCATTTGCCTGTGCTGTATGATTTTGACTGAAAACATGAAAATGAATAGATTGTTTATATAAATTATGTAGAGTGAACATTACTATATTATTTTATTAACTTGAGTGTACATCAATTATGGCTTGAATAAATTCTATATCACACATAGTGCACCTTTATTACCATAAATGTATTAATAGGCAAATGTACCTCCACGTATTGAATTCTTCACTAGATAGTTTAGCTAGGGTCAAGATAAGTAAGTAGTACTTCACAATTTTGTACCACAATTATAATACTATTATTTATTCATCAAAAATTGAAACAACTGTAATAAAAGAACCTTCGAATTATGTATGTAAAGTGTATTTATCAGTTCATTACGAATGTTACCTTAGGTAATCGAATGAAATTGAACGATTTGCTGGTAATTTGTTTAGTTAGAGGTTTATTGGTAGCAAAGTGTAAAAATTGGGCTAAAGAGCATCTGATAGATAAAAGTATGTGTGTTACCTCCTACACTCTATTTAATTATATAATGTGTGCGAAGGTGCGGTTATTTAATTCTCATATAGCTATTACTGCATCCACATTCCTTCTGTACTCCATTTATTCTGCATATGTGTACTAAGCCTATAAGGCTCCTCAATAATTACTTCATCATAATCATAACGCACACACACTATGAACTAGCAATAATAATAACAGATAATAACAAGTTACACTAGTAATAAAGTAGGTATTTATAAAGTACAAACAAAAATGTTATACAACAGATGAAGTCAGATTAGAATACAACTGAAGCATCTTTCTCATCTTTTGTTAACAGATACCCCAGTTAAATGTTTTTCTCTGTAATATTAAGAAAAGGCATATCTCTCTACAACATCCTTGTGTAAAATATATACCTGCTCGATGTTTTTGTTGGGATGCTCTGCATTGTTTTTAAATCAACAGTGCATAGCGTGTATGGCTCTAGATGCTCTTCCAGTGTACAATTTCATCCGAGTTTTTTATCCTTGTGTATGTACTACCTAGGTATGGTATATGTGTATTGATTGCATCGGTAACCTAATCTAGTAGCCGAGTGAACTTTAGTCATCTAAAATAAAATTGACTTTTTCCTACACACCTACACCCACTAAATCATCATTCACGTGTACACGCTACACAATCTCATATGGAAAAATACAGGAGGAAATGCTTAAATGCCTATAAATAAATACCTGGATGCACTTACACGTATTATTTATCAAATATCACACCTTTGCGTGAATTACATTTATATAGAATGATAGTGTTTTTAGATCTACATCGCTACCAACTACCAACTCACTTGCTACTTGTATAAGTGTATTGCCTGGTTATATCTGAAATGATTTTAATGGTTGAGATGTATTAGGTATCCATTATTATGTACGATGAATGTATGAAAAAGTCTTTATCACTCGAATCTAAGTAATTATGTGCTTTATCCCTTCAGTGAATAAATGATACCACTACTGCGATGATCAGGTGAATTCACAATGATAGCTCAATGCTCTACTGCCTTGTAATGAGTGTAGTATCGAATTATTTATTAGTGCCGGGTGATAAAGACGATTTTTTCGTAATACATTGCATTGCACTTTGCATACATATATAGAGGGGATAGTGATATATACGCTTATTTGTAGGTTAATGGAATTCCTATATGTTATTTATAAGATTACATATGTACATGTACATATTGTATTGAAATTGGTGATGGTCATACATTATTAAACCGGACGCGACACAGGCAATTAACTGTCCTTGTACATATAGAACATCATAATTATGTATATTATTTAAAGAAATACCTTTCAATATGTATATGTAAACATAATTGTAGGTTGTCCTTTGATTTGATCCAATTAATTATTAGTTAACACAGAAATTAAATTTTAGCAATCAGATGCACATTATTGTAATAACAAGTACAAACAATTGCAGTAATTATTATTTACAAGTATTAGTGTGTTATTCTCAGAGTTATTAGTTATGTGCTGTAATAAAATGACTATTTATTATTCTACAAACGAGCAGGTGCTTATAGGGAATTAATTCTATTTGGTAGAATTGCATTAAAAAGCAATTAGATTCGCATATTTTGCCACATTATAAATTTTATTGGGGTTAGAATACTGTAGTACACCTTTATGTTGAATACAGTAACATAACGTAAACTGTAACACATAATATACCCAGCCCCAGCAAATATAGCATGGGAAAAATATGACTTATTGTTAGAACTATGGCTATAAACCATGTATGTCAGTTATTACATTTAATTAAAAGCTACTAACTGTACTAACTATAAGAGAAATCAATTCAAATGTGCGATTTAGTTTCTGAATACATGTAAGTACTTCAATTACATAATTTTTCCATAATAATAATTTATTAGCACATTCACATTGAATAATATACGATGCTTTCTGTACACAACCGCTACAAATTTTTGTAATGTCCTTAACCCTTTCTATCATCACTGTAAACAGCCAACACCTTATTTACACTCAATTCAAATCAGAAAGAAGTGACTAATGCAGTTAGAAAGCCCATAATATGATCTAAAAATTGAAAACGATAATTCTTAAATTATTTTACCATGTATTACAGGTATTGAATAGTAAAATTTAACATCCAGCTAATGTTGTAATGTTACGTACAAACTCTCATTTATTAACTTGCATATTTTTACAGGAGATAGTTTGTAATAATTGTATTAATCTTCAGTTCATGAATTTCTCAGTGGGAATTGTCTTGTTGTAAGCTTCACCGGAAATAAATGCAAGTTATCTTCCTCACGGAAGCTAACTAGTAATAAATTGTTAACTGAAACAAAGCAATTTGAGAGTATACAACTCAATGAATCTGAATAGTATTGAAACATAGCGTGATTTGATTATAATACGTAAATTGGTAGTCTTACCTGGCTCTCTGGGGTTATGAATTATCTCTCACAAACTAGAAGTCCACACTGCATAATGATGTCATGTTATTGATGCGTGCATAAGAGATCATAGTGTTTAATCCCTTTGTTTCAGAAAAGTGAGGAAGTTTCTTCTGTTTATTCACAACTCTCTAATTTTTGACTTCCCCTTATGTGAGACACAGTCCCAGTGCAGAAGCGGATATGCTTAAACGAAAATTGTGTACATTATTGTACATATTGAATTAAGTAATAGTATAATAAATATAATGCAATAAAGCACATTTTTATTATTTCTTGCAAAATCATCGTCTCAAGTCTCAGGATTAAATAACAACGTTGAACATTTAACAGTGTGTGAACAGGAATTTGTATCTGTAAGCATGTTACTGTCAAATTAAGAAGCATGCATCCGATTTCTCCAAATAATTGTCTTCCTTTCCAACAACAATACAACTACCTAAGTGAATTTAAGTTAAATGAAACAATTACTACAATTGAGTTGTATTGTATTGCAAACAAACACATCATGACTTGTTGTCAGCAGACTAAATAGAATGTAGGTGTTGCAACTGAAGTGTTTTCACAGCATCTGCATTCATGGCTAAAACATGCAATAAAGAAATTTACATTGAACAGATCTCATTTGTATTGGTGATATCAGTGATAGAAATACATAGAGTGCAATTTCTATTGCCAATGTATTTATTTATACATACAATAGCATTTCAACAGTCTGGCTGTTTTTACTATTGTATTGAAAAATAATTTCTCCTTTGCGGAAATCACACTCCATTGCTCCAAGTGACCTATACAAAGTACAGACACTAGCAACAACTACTTATTACAGAGACACTCAGACAGAGACACAGACAAGTCTTTGCTTTAAAAAAAACTCTCCTAGTCACTTGAATGCGTCTCTAAACGTAATAGTACAAGTCATATTATCAGTTTGCTGTAAAAAACACAATATTGAACAGCAGCGGGGATAATACTCTCAGAGAGACAATCTAAGCGTTTATTAGAGTATTAGGAACTATGGGCTTTCAAGATAGTAATAATATGTATAAGTAAAGATTAAAGAAATAAATTGTAAAAAATGTAATTCCGTTGGTACTGTAGGTATTATGTAGTTTGTGTTTTAGATAGGTACTTAGTCGACAGACTCGACTCGACACTTACATGCAACTATAAGCACATGTACTTAACAGTAGCGTTTTTTACAGTTAAAATTACTGACTTTCTTTTCAAGATTGAATCAATGAACCAATTTTTTGATATTTAAAAAAGCTCTGGTGAGTAATAAGCTAATAATACCACAATGATGCATTGAAAATGTAATTGTACACTGAAAGAGTGATTACAAAATAAAGAAGCCACCAACTAACCAAAGTCACACTGCAATTAAACTAAACTAGGTACCTATATAGTAGAATTACCCTCAGGTGTATTGCACCTATGTATAGGTACTAGACTTGGGAACGGGTCGGGTTCGGGTCGGGTATACCCGAACCCGACCCGTAATTTACGGGTTCGGGCATGTATTTTTG
>JABASD010000697.1:0-61237 GCA_019776165.1 Pogonognathellus flavescens | reverse complement strand
ATTTTAGCATAATAATATGCAATAATTAATTAAAAAGACGAAAAATTAAGGAGCTACAGGAAAGAAGATGCGACGCCATCGAAACGGCGCGCAAGAATGTAGTACTATATACTTATACTTATAGCTAGGAATAAACAAGTGTTTTCAGAATAAAAATCTCCTTGTAGAATATCAGTCAAATATTAGGCGAAGAAGAAGGATAGTAGATATTAGATATCATGTCATTATGATGAGCAGGGTGAGATTGTCACTTATTTACATAACGCACATGTTGAGTACACACATGAACTTTATGAACATAATATGAAATCCATACATCATTTATTATATGAAATGAAGTGACATCGAGTGTCAAAGAAAAATAAATATATACCATACTGACAAATGTGACAAATTACTTTCCTCGATATTAATATGATGTCACTTATGAAGATGTTGTCCACACACTATACCCATCCATTTATCCATTTACTCTAATTATTCCATACAAGATAAACAGTTTCAATAACACGTCTTAATTTCACACAGTCAAGTTACAAGACTTAAACACACAACGAATCAATTAACACCAGTACAAACACTGTTCCAATAATATACGCATTGGTCGCCATTGGTCCTGTTAACACCAAACAAGTCACTTCATTTCATAACATGATTTAGTTAATCATACAAAAACTGGCAGCAGGTCATATCCATTACTCTTCATCTTTGGCTTCATGTTTACCGAAATTAATAAAAAATAAATTACTAATGTTCATGCTTTGATTGAAAGCTTTTGGCTTTCAGTTAGTTACAACAGACAGTCTTAACCAGAAGAAAGAGGATTTTCCTCACCATCAGTTCAAAAGGACCAGAGTGTGTTCAGTTTTTATATTTCTCTTCTGCGATTAAAACATATCTGCATAAAAATGCTTTTACGCTCTGACACTCATTGCAATCTTCAAGTTCCTATTTCCCTAGTAAAAGGACCAACTGACACACCAAAATGTACATTTTCACAGGTACCATAATATTATAGTCCCGTATGTCACTGTCACTTAAAAATTAAAACAGTTTTTTTTTCAAAATAGAAATACATGGCACTTGCGATTGGTAATTTAGCTTAGCGTTCCGCTTCGTTCTGAAATACGAAGACACAATTTAATTTACAATGTCCGTAGTGCAAGAGCACTTTGAAAAGAAGAGCATGTCTAATTATATCATTAGTTATATATTTAATTAGGTATAATTGCAAGCAATTATATTTTAATAATGTCTCCTAATCTGATAGGTGATGGCAGCGATAGCAGTTTCCCTCGGATCAATGATAGTGGGTTTTGGTTCGGCCTATTCCTCAACAGCTTTGCCAACAATGACACATGAATACAATTCGACTCTTATAATAGAAAAAAATGGATCAGAGGTAACAATTTCATACACCTTGATAATGTAAAACTAAATAACTAGTTTCATTTCATAACCTCGCACTTTCACATTTACTGGATAATTGCAAAAATAAATTCCCAGTTAATAGTAGCACAATTTAAAGAAAGGAAATCCTAATTATTAAACTATCAATTCAATCCCTTAGGAATCTTGGATTGGAAGTTTGTTGCCGTTGGGAGCCCTATTAGGAGGAATAATGGGAGGACATTTTATTGAAAAGTTTGGTCGAAAAATGACTATTTTGGCAACTGCTCCACCTTTTATATTATGTAAGATTTCACAGTTTACTCATATTGTCATTTACTTACTAAAAAATTTTTACAACTTCTATAAATCATTTTACAGCATGGATTTTAATTGCAATGGCTCAAAACGTTTGGATGATTTACATTGCACGAGGAATAACAGGATTTTGCGTAGGAATCGCATCCCTATCTCTTCCAGTCTATCTCGCCGAAACTGTTCAACCCGAAGTCAGAGGAACACTTGGACTTTTACCAACAGTTATAGGAAATATAGGTTGGTTAATAATTTCCATACGATTTCCACATTTTAATTATTTTCAATTTCAAAATTTTAAATAATTTCTTTAATATTTCCAGGAATTTTAATTTGTTACACTGCCGGCTACTTTCTTAACTGGAGTGCACAGGCATATTTAGGAGCGTGTCTTTCACTTCCATTTTTAGTTTGCATGGCACTTATACCGGAAACTCCACGGTGGTACATGGCAAATGGTATGTATCTAAATCTAAATATCTGCAATTTATTTACAAATGACCTAATTGTCTGAATAATACTAATTGGGGACAATTCATTAGTTTCATTCGAATAACAACTCCTGGATAAATAAAAATTTCCTCTATAGGTAAGGAAGCTGAAGCTGAGAAATCATTGCAATGGTTTAGAGGAGCTGGGACTGATATTCACTCTGAAATGAATGAGATTAAAAATACTCACATCCTGTCCAAGAAATACGCAACCAAACTAAAAGACTTAATCGGAAAAGCTTATTTAAAGCCTTTGGTAGCCTCTCTGGGACTGATGTTCTTTCAACAATTCAGTGGAATTAACGCTGTCATTTTTTATACCGTATCAATATTCGAAATGTCTGGATCAGAAATGAATAGCAATTTGTGTACCATCATCGTTGGACTTGTTAACTTTGTTGCTACTTTTATAGCCACCGTAGCTATAGACAGAGTGGGAAGAAAAGTTTTGCTCGTCATTTCAGATGTTTTCATGATCATTTGCCTCGGAACCTTAGGCACGTTTTTCTATCTTAAAGAATACCAACCGGACCTAACTGCCGATTTAGGATGGATTCCCTTAATTGGTGTCATGACCTTCGTTCTCGCATTTTCTCTGGGCTTTGGACCCATACCTTGGTATGATCAATTATATAATGAGAAATATTTTTTTAACGTAGACAAGACGCTCAAGACAGTAGACATATACATTACATTACTGTACGTACTTAAGGTACGCTACATTTACATTTAATAGATTTTTGAGAAACTATCATTGGATTTTTCTAAAACAATGAACCCTAATGAGTACTAACGACACTAACGACAGTAAAATTATTTGGAGCCAAGAAAACAAAGATAATTATAAATAGGTGAACCGATAAAAAAGTAATTAAATAATTCTTTTCCATACAGGTTAATGATGGGGGAAGTATTTCCTGGTCGCATACGGGGTTCAGCCGCAGCAACAGCCACAGCATTTAACTGGACTTGTACATTTATTGTAACCAAATCTTTCCCCGCATTTGTAGCTGCGTTTGGGGTTTACAGTGCATTTTTCAGCTTTGGGGCTGTGTGTCTCGTTGGACTATTTTTTATCATTTTTTATGTGCCAGAAACGGGAGGAAAGAGTTTAGAAGACATTGAACGAAAATTAGTACGGCCATTCCGAAGAATTTCATCAACTGCTAATCTTAAACCATTTCCGATGGGTATGTAGGTTTTTAAAAAATCAGAAAGCACGTTGTTTGTAAAGATTGTTAGTGGAATTATATTAGCAGGAAACTAAATTATAAGTTAGTCGGTCCTGATTCTCATTTCTTACTCTGAACTCTGTAAAATTATTAAAAGTGACTAAAGTATTGTATTTCTTAAAAACTCTTTTTTGTGACAAATTATTTACGCGAGCGTTAGCTTAGCCCGTGTTTTTCACCACATAAATACCCCCCCCCCTTCCTTTTACCCTTATTAATAGCTATGATTTTGTACACAAATTGTTACAAAATATTGACAGGAAGGTCAACTCATGATAATATATTAAGATATAATATTTAAAATATGTACATAAATAAAATGAAAAAATAATACAAACTTACCCATTACTTGAACGCGACAAATTGCACATGTATCGCATTCCACATCCCAACTCCACATTGCAACGGAATTCCATTTCTTTAGAGTAAACATTTTTTCATTTTTGTTGTTATCGAAGTCGCCAGCTCCTCCAGACATGTCAACATCTTCACCGGACATGTTAGTGAATGTAAATGCAGTCAGTTTTCTATGTAGAGTGAGTAATCTAAATTCAAAAATTATAGCATTTAGCAGTATTAAATAAATGTTCAATACAACATACAAGACATCTATAGACTCCATTTAAAATTGCGTAATACATCAATTATACAAAAAATGAATTAAATATTAAGGCACCAACTAGCCCGTCAGGTCTCCTTTCACCTTTGGAAATTATTCTATCTCATCTGTATTGTAAATTAAATTGTATATTTATTTGTGATTTTTGAATTATTAATACACAGTAGATTAGTTGTTGGTTAGTTTTATAAACAAATATTCGTTGACTTGATTCAATGAATTTGACACATTTCATCCACTTATAAATCTGACCACAGGGAAACTCCCACATTATATTCTTTCCTTCATTATTAGCTAGAAATGTTTAAGCGGAAGTGCATGGTAAATAATTAGCTTAGAATTTAGATTTTTTACGGACAGATTGATGCCTTACTTTAACTTTGCGTTTAAGGTCAAAGGCTAAAGTAAAAAATGTCAATCAGTAAATTTTGCCCCAAACTTACAATGTTAAATGTTAACAGCTGATGGCTGGTGACAGCTATTCCAAGTTTCCAACTGAAATATTGAACTTCCAACAAGATTTATAAAAATTAGATCACTTCCACTCACACCACAAGTTGTAAGTTTAAATTGTAATCACGTAATGCTGAATTTAATTACAACTTTGAACTACGATTCTTCAACCAAAAGGCTTTTGGAGATGTCTCAACAAAAATTGACAATTGATTACAGCGGGTTTTTGTTCGTCTCCCGTTTGCGAACTTTAGTGTGATTGTGAATCCGTCATGTTTACAAATAATCGAATAGCTGAGGCGGCGGACGGCGGGCGGTTCTAAATATTCAGTATTAAAGCACATCCGTGAATATTTTCAACAACAACAGGTGTGTGGACTTTTAACTTTTGTATCATTTAATCATTATTCGGACAGGTATTTTTGTAATTAAACTATTTCTTCATTCAAATTACTATCTTCTACTAACTGCAGGATAATTAGTAAGAATTTCGGTAACTTGTGCCAGGAAATTATCTACTGACTGAAGACTGTGACTGACTACACATGAACATCCAAATTTGCACAGCTCGTTTTCAAACTGATGAATTATGGGAGCCAATCAAAGTTTACAATCAAGAGAAGGAATAATCCATAGTCGGGTGGGTGATTCTGGGGAACAAATCGAAAATACTCTTCCTGGGAATTCAAAGGATACGGGTTCTGTATGCCCAGATGTAGAATTTTCTCCCGGCAATCCTAGTAGCAGTCAATCAACCATATCGGCAAATAAAAGTAATTGTCAGGATTGCTCTTAAAAATCAACCTTTTCCATTTGATCTTATAAAAATGATGTTTTATTACCCAAAAGGTAATTAATTTGATTGTATTTGTTTTTAGATGCCGTCCTGTCTTCGTCGGAAAAGAAAGATTCAAAGTTGAACACATTGGTGGTGGTTAATGTCAATGAAAAGAAAGCAACAGTAAACTTACCAGATCCTCTTATGACTCGTCTAAATGAGATTCCATTTTTCGATCCGATAATGCAAGATGTAGAAAGTAGTTTTTGGTCAAAGAAAGCCTTGAAAGATATTCAGTCAAAAATTCAATCCCTGCCGTTAACAAAGATTAGCGCATTATATTCAACAAGATTAAGAAGTGAGGCAGAAAACATCGCTGTAGAACAAGGTCGTCTTACCAAATGTGTTAGAGAAATTGACTTCTTAATTATTAGAATGATGAAACAGTTAACAGCTCGACAGAAGAAATTTGCTAGTCATGCAGCTAAAATGGGAAAAGTGGAAGAGATGACAAAAACATTATCTAGATGCAATATGACACTTAACGAATGTTTATCAATTACTGAATTTCTTAACGATATGCTTCCACCCGAAGAAAGACTGGAACCTTTCGAGAGCTTTTCGCCGTAAACAAACGAAAATAAACATTATTTCTTTATACAGTTAATTTAATCGTTAATTAGCCAACATAGTGAACATAAGGTGTTCAGACAATTGATGCACATATCATCGCAGTCTGCATTAAGTATTGAATAACTCTAGTTGTAAGTTTTACGATTTTACGTCCTCAATTGCAATAATTGCAAACTAAAGACAAGATTAAGGAAAAGTGATGTTGCAATAATATTGATAATTGATGCTATGCTATAATAATGCTATTCTACCATTTCTTGCCGATAATGGCAATTCCCTATATGAAAATTGAATTCAAAATTATGACAAACGCTGATGATTGCCACTAAAAACTGTGATAATGTTAATAGACGAGTACCCATGTATAAAAAATTGCGAATTATATCAAGATATTGTGCAAAAAAGACCTATCAACCGAAATGTCTTATAAAAACTTAAACAGTGCCTTACTTAAGTACATTACATTACATACGTAAAATGTTTAGCATCAGTAAGAACAGTGTATTTGTTTGTTAGTTTGGAATATTCTGTGTAATTTACCGTATTATTAGTAAGTTAAAGTATTTGCTAGCATGTTCAGAAGAAGTTATAAGCTATGTATTAATTGCAATAATGCTAAATGGATCGGTGGGTGTATTTTCGTAATGAATACCCGTTTTTAACAAGAAAAAGTCATGCATGATGTTATATAATAATTGTAATGCGTACATATCCGAATTATTTTATAATAAATAAAATACATATTATTATTGATTAGATTGATGCCCCATGTATTATAATTTAATTGGAAACGGCACAAGGTGTGAAATGGACAAAGAAATTAATAGCTGCGCTTGTTCAATGCAAAGTAATATTTAATCAACATACATAACACGATTCATATTCACATTTATATTATGCAATAATCTGACGAGAATAGTTCCAGAATCCACGTATAATTATAACTTCACACATATAACAGAGCGGTTATTTATATTTAAGGACACATCCATCTAAATATTATGACTACGTTTAACTGTATGCATAAAATTAGCGTAAACTATGAAGTAGATTAGATTAGAGCTGCCTACTACTGAGAGTAGTAAAATATTTATATCTTTGGTATGACTATTACAGGAATCTTAATAACACACACTAGATAAGTTTGATAAGTACGCAGTTCATAGTTCAATATAATATTCAGAATTCTGTAAGAATAGAATGCGATGCTCGAGATACAATGGCTTAAGAAACTCTTCAATTTCTTTTCTTCAGTATTTTTACATAAGGGTTATGTAATCTACATACATAACTTCATGTAACTAATTATGTAGATCATAAGAAAATTTAATTAACATTCTAATAATTCGTATTTCAATTCATTTAAATAATAATAAGTAATAATAACAAAATTTTGTAAAATTAAATCATTAGTGGACTCAAGAAAGGAATGTATAAAAATGATAACCATATAAATGAAACTGAAGCAACATTCTACAAGTTCAAAGTTCAGTGCAAACTATCTACTTTTATAGTTTACATAATATATTCCTATTGCATAGCATAAGTAAGGCAATAAATGCTAACATACATTAAAATCAATATCAAAGTTTTGCTTTCCAACCTCCTCGGCACTCCATTATTAATTATTCGAATATAATATTGTAATAAACTCTTGTAAATACAGATATATCATGTAATATATAATATACCCATCTACAGGTATTTAAATGCTGTGAAGGAATTTAGAGTCTTAGAGTTTCTATGTTTTATAGGCATTGGTAAGGTACAATCAAAATTAAATATTATACCTTTAGGTCTAAGGACAAGGGCGTGTTTAGGGAAAGGCTGGAGGGCCCTACGGAATTATTTGTGGCCGAATGCCGCAAATAATTAATTTTTATATGTGCAGGCCTGTTCTAGATTTCTAGTTTCTAGAGCCCACATCGTTACAAATCCTAGATACGCCTTTGTCTAAGAATTATAACATTTGAGAAATAAGGTACTTAATTTGCCTACTGATATTAATTTACAAGGAAAAAGTGATCTAGGTACACACACGTTATATTTTAAACAATAATATTGGTAAAAAATAACATAAAATTATTCAGTGACATCAACGATTAATCGAATCGAATTCTTCATATTCAGCTTGACTGTGACAATTGGGTCATCGCCAGTGGTTCATAAATGTTGCGGTAATGCAGAGCCAAAATTCCTCCGAGTATCTGTGTTCATTTTTATAATTCAAATTCCACATAACCATAATTATTAACCAATTAATTAAACTAGTGGGAAAATGAGAAGTCCCAATAAAAGATAAATAAATGCTCATGTGATAATATTAAATCCTTTCTTCAAAGAACATTATAGGTATACAATTATTTGGCTAAACCGTAATTAAATAGGGACATTTAGTTTACAATATTCAGATTGACGAACACTCATCCCTAAAATATGAGTCACATATATCACATACCAGCTCTAGGTGCTTATATATAGTAGTGTGCTTACAAGTCCATACAACCAATACGTACACAATTTTTTGCATTTATTTAACTCTGTTTGACTAGTACTGGATTTCCAAAAACTGTTAAATAGGACAAAACTTTAAAATAATTATCAATACAGCTAACATTAAGCTGACAATGAAAACAACCGGGCTGACTGGACAATGACTCAGGCAAAAAATTCTCAGATTTCATTGATTCTCATTATTTTTAATTAAAAATGTTTGGTGACTTTCATTTCGCTTGCTATTGTAAAGCAAGCACACTGACCTTACGTTAATTAAACATAATATTAAAATTGAGTTTTAATGTTTGCCCATTTTTTATAAGTTGTGCCCGCAAAATTGCTTATCTGGCATACTAAATCATTTAAAATTCATATTTAGACACACCCGCATTTATTTACACCTATAGTTTGACACGTATCGCAGTCAGAATTGCTTTAAAGCAACAAAATCTTGAATAAACTTCGATTTCATATATACAGCATTTAAAAAATTGTGCAAGAAAGAAGCCCAGAAGACATTAATTACAAAGGTAAAGGTACCCGCTACTCTGTACACTCAAGATTACATAAATATAAATTCTGCCACAATAATAACTACTAATTTTACATTCCCAAAAGGTACTACATCTACTTGGCATAAAATATTCAGTTACATTACAGATCCTGATAAGTATACATAAAGAAAGCCAACTAAATGTAAAATAAACATAAACACTTGGAAATACTACAACTATAACTTAACAAAACTTATTTACATATAGCTTATTATGCAGTAGGATGTAAACATTTTTGTACAAAATGTTAAGGTTAAGGTGAGTGTTTTAATTGTTGAACAAACTGTTTCCCGACTGAGTTTCTCGCAATTGTGCTACCAGTGCGAATTAAAAAAGACAGACATTGAGTTTAAAGGAAGGCAGAAGAATTGCCACCCAAAGGATCTTTTTGATTGCGGAAACGAATTGTCAGCCAAACCCCAAGAAACTACAAAGACAGAAACCAGAGAAATTCCATTGAAAAATTCTACATACAAAATTGCATTTGAAAGTAGCATAATAATTTATGACTTTCCTTTTTAACCCAAAAAGATATCTACGGATAAATCATATAATATTCTTTCTCTTATTCAATATGCATTATTGCAGGTGTGCGACAAAAGAAAAACAGCAAAATACAATACATACGGTGAAAACAGTAAAAAATAAAATGCTAAATAAATACTTACGAGTTCAATCTTTTGCAAGTAATGAATAAAGTGATAAAAAATGCGAACCTCAGTGAAGCTGAAAAACAGAGATACTCCTCCTGTCACTTTGAATGCTTTCCCAATTGTCGTCTGTAATTTCTCCAGGCAAGTGGAACATTGGCAACTGTTCGGTTCGTTGGTTGTGCAACAAGAACCGTCTTGTATACAATTCCTGCCTTGACTGCCCCTCGGAATGCACGCATCCTGTAAGTTGTTATTACAATTAGTTATCATTCTTTATTAGATTTTAATTTTGCAAAAATTCGTATACAATATATTTTTGAGCGATCTTATTAAGAAAATAAGGTTGAATAAGAAACTAAATTGTCATAATTTGAATTTACTATATTGGAGCAGTCTGGATGACTCATCGGATCCGAAGCGTTGATCTTGCGATTGTCGTTGTCGAAAGCACAACACTCATTAGCAATCTGTACCCCTTCTTTGGTGTCATTGTCAACAGATGCCCAGCCTTGTTTCGCCAGTTGTTCTTGAGCCGAATCAGACACAGCGAGACATGCACAAGCAATGCTAAATTGAATTAAGAACAACACGAAGAGAATGACCATGTAGAAAAATAAAATAACTTGATGATGCTTTACAGCCCCGTAAATTCCTAAAATGGAGATGATGAAAAGAAATACACCACAGGCAACCACCCCACCAATAATTGGCAAGATGGACACTCTGTTCGAAGAGCTCCAATGTGTTCCAATGCTTATCAAAAATATTCCAACCACCTACAAAGAAAAATAATAACACAATTATGTATTTGACCTTGAAAAGGAATTAATTGTAATTATGTCAATTAGATTTACTAACCAAACATAATGAAAATAACATATTGAATGAAATAATTACCGCATAGAATACATTGAGCCCAATCAAGGAATTTTTCGAACACCGGAAACCCCCCAACATTTTTATTGTTTAATTTTTTCAAGCTGAGCCGACCGAACCGAAACTGAAGGGAGCACGCGGCGATATTTAGTGTACGATGCTGTTTTGTGAAGTTAACTAAACGGGCAGGGAAGAAACACAATTAAAAAACTTATTATATACAAATAAATAATAAAAGTAACTGTTTCTAGAAGTGAAGTATAAAATATGAAATATATATAAGCCAAATACCAAACGGGAAACCAGTTCTTACGATAATTGGATTGGGGGCAATTAATTTTTCATAAATGCAGGTTAATATATGTATAATGTGTCAATGATAGTTGTACAGTTCTGTAGAAGGTGTTTCTAAATATTTATCAGAATGGTAGAGGTTGTTTACCTGAAATGGAACAAACAACAACAGCAGGAGACAATTATTGTCGTCGTATTTTGATCTTTTGTTTACGACGAGTCGGTTTCAGCTGCGGAAATAAATAGAAGGATGGAGAAATTGAGACTAATTTTCATTCAAGTAACAAGGCGGTGAACTTGAAGTTACATGCTCAAGCTGCAACGCACAAATCAGTTTTTCTTTCGGCAAATTCGGTGATATTTGATTTTTGGTGCACTGATTAATAAATTTAATAAATTAGGACTTGTTGCAGCTGACATAATTAAAATGACTTCTACTGACCTTTCGGATGACCCGAAATTTCGTATAACTCCGGTCCAACAAATGCTTGCATCATGTACTGGAGCATTATTAACTTCCGTAATAGGTTAGCAAAAAATCTTTTTTTTTCGTCATTCATTTGTTTTATTTTAAATCAAAATACTATCTTCTGGGTGTAATAATATTATTTTCACCTGTATTCAAAAATATCCACAATGTCGCAGGTGTGGAGAAATCATGTAATTATCAATCATTCATTTTCATCATTTTGATTTTACTGAAGATTGCATCATTCTTTTTTTATAGTAACTCCATTGGACGTAGTCAAAATTCGGCTTCAGAGTCAACAAAAGGCGTCCATGACCAACCGGTGTTTCCTTTATTGCAATGGACTTATGGATCATATATGCCACTGCATCAATGGCAAAGTTAACGTCTGGGTGAAAAAGCCGGGTCATTTCACATCAACTATTGTTAGTTTGCTAATTTATTTATCTTTTCCATTACTTGAGCGTTTAGCCTATTTGATTGTAAATTAGATCCTCCTGACATGTTAATTAATTGATAGTCTTTCTGAAATTACAGGATGCTTTTGCAAAAATCATACGAAACGAAGGACCTTTGTCATTATGGAGTGGTTTACCCCCAACTCTAGTTATGGCAGTTCCTGCCACAATGTTTTATTTCGTCGCATATGAGCAAATCCGAGTGGCTCTCAAAGACAAAGTTACCACTTATACTGGCGTACCAGAGCAGCCTCTGTGGATACCGTTATTGGCAGGAGCACTGGCCCGAACTGGAGCTGTCACAATTGTCAATCCATTAGAATTAATACGAACCAAAATGCAGTCTAAAAAGTTGACATATCTCGGTAATAATTAATAATAGTAATAATAATGTCAAAATTGCCCGTTTTCTCTTATACTCCTACGTAAACCACACACTTACCCTGTTTTAAAATGAATTGACATATATAACGATTAATTTTTTTAGAAATCCGGGAGGCATGTAGAAGTTTATATGAAGTGAAAGGTATAAGAGGATTTTGGCTCGGTTGGTCTCCTACGATTATACGGGATGTTCCTTTTTCAGGTAACTACTTTACTTTTCGTCTATATTACTTCATTATGCCTATTTATACAATAAGAGCATTAAGACGCTAAATGGATAATTTCAATTTATTTCTTCAGCAATTTATTGGCTAAGTTATGAAAGTTTGAAGAAATCATTTGACCGTCAAGAAAACCCATCTTTAATGTTTAGCTTTTTTGCTGGTGCTACAGCGGGATCTGTAAGTCTCATCTCATTATATATTCCGTCGATTTCAATTGATACTTTTGAAGTATTTTAGTAACTCATGAATGACCTGTGTAGATTGCTGGAACGGTTACATTGCCATTTGATTATGTGAAGACGGTAAAACAGATAGAATTAGGAGATGCCGATTTTGCTGTAAAAGGTGAGATATTTTATTACTCCGCAAAATTAATTGTATCTATATTTTTCCTTTCTATTTTACCTAATGCATAATATTCATCTCATTTTTGTTTTTCATGTAGGAAAAAGGCTTGAGACCTCAATGGAAGTAATTCAGAGAACGTATAGAACATCCGGTGTGAATGGTTTATTCACAGGACTAGTTCCTCGCCTTGTTAAGGTTGCACCTGCGTGTGCCATTATGATTTCTTCTTACGAATACGGAAAACGATTTTTCTCTGGTTATAACAGAGAAAAAGCGTCCAGATAAGTGATAATAATGATAATATGACAAAGATCTAAATGCAAGATCCATTAGTAGTTTTACACATGAAATAGTTTAATTTTCTATTATACTTGTAAGACTGTACTATCAAACTATTCAGTAGTCTTGTGATTCTATAGAGAACTTTTTATTTTTGCTCCAGCTTTATATTTCTGTAAGCATAACAATGTTGATACGCTTACTGGGTTAACTTTACTGACAACTGAATAATTATTATTGACAATAAATGATCGTCAAACCAAATATATCTCTTCAACCTGTTTCTTTACTATTGTGGACGCAAATTCACGTTTTAACGAAACAAACTTTTGTAAAAACATTTATATTATAGCGTTTGGAAATTCTAACGAATTAAACGTTGTAGTTGTGACTAAACTTAAAGTAACTAACTATTCTTTTACCTGACTAATCCTTTGAGAATATTTTTATTGATATGCGAGCAGAAATGAAAGCCACCACAATATTAACACTTGTAGTAGTTGTCACATAGCGAATGCATTTACATGACGTAATTCCTTTAGTAGCATAATAAATAGAATGATGATACGATGTGAATTAAAATGTATGAATAACTTTATTAAATAACTTTCTAATAATATTATAATATAAATCGGTTGGGCAGTAGTAGTAATATTTACATCCAGTTGTGATTTTCGTATCATAAACAATGTTACAAAATGTTTGTGTACATTATCAATGAACCAAAGCCCAATAACATAGAAAGTCATTTTTACAAACACATTTACGTACGTACGTATATAACTAATTACTTATTACATTTAACATACAAGTTAGTTTTACGTATAGGCAACATTTCACTTAAACCTACCTGTAGTAGCAATAGCAATACTATCTTTTATTGTAGTGATGTTTGAAATTTTGGTTGATCGACCTGCTGAAATATGATGACTGTATGTACAATACAAATACAACGTGTGTAAAATCTTAATGATAATTCATATCATAACTAATACATTTATTATTATAACAATTAATAATTCTATTATTATGCTCCTTGTACTCTAAATCAATAATTTAGGATATAAATTACGCATAAATTTATTATAATCATGCCTACTCCTTAAAAAATTCACAAAAACAACAAACAAAACAACAATGCAATACAATGAGGGTGCCAATACGTTACTTAAAGTCTTCCAGTACTGTGCAGATCCAAACAAAAACACATAAAATCGATAATAATTAATAATTAATAATAATAATAATAAGGATTGACACTGTTGCATGCTGCTGCTAAGTCTTTCTATAGTCATTTTAGGTTAATCTCTTCGTTCCTAGTAGTTGCTCGTCAAATCCAAAGAAAGTGCATTCTTGCAGTAAATGTGTAATGATAATAATATAAACGACAATAATAAGAATAACACGCATTATTTTGCAATACACTAATACTTATACTTGTTTCTTGCTAATAATAAAAGATTCACATGTCCCTTCATGTAAATTATTCTTATAAAATTGCATTTCCCGTAGTAGTAAAACTGTTGTGACGATATAAATAATCAGTATGCACCATACTTGCTATAATTACTGTACAAACAAGGCGTTATATTAATTCTTAGTGGACGACTGGGCTTTTTTATCATACAGCAACAAGAACAACACGAACTTATATAGCGTAGCACACTCCCATAAGATTTACTTTTTACACTAATTAATTATTCAATTCCACCCTCTAGATCTATTTAACCAAACGAGTTTCTTTTCAGAGTTTCACCGTAGTTAAACATGTAAATGATAAATAATAATTATTTTATACCTGACAACATGTGGATTACAGCTTTATTTTTAGTATTGCTGTAATATTATGTTTTTGTATTGTATATAGCAGATAAGCGTGTAATACTACTACTACTATAATATTTTACTACTAAAAACAAATCTTATACTTTAATAGCCATTGTCAACCCTTTTCATCATTCGGTAATATTTATAGTAATGCCATATTACTTAAAAGAATAATTTCCTATGACTTAGATCACAACAACATATAAATATAGTAAAATATTATGTACACTAACATTATACGAGACGATCAGACAGTTTAACATTACAATAACCATAACAGATAGTCGTTTAGGGCCCATCGTACGAGACGAAAGCGATTTATAGTTTATAGCGTTAGTAATTATGTTAGTATACAATTAGTCCGTAGTCTGAGTGCAGGATTAGTATTTTGTGTGCTAGGAAATCATTAGTACATTGTATTATCATTTTAGGGTAGGTGTGTCTAAATGTTACTTCCTGTTTTGCTAATTAGTATTTTAGGAGACATTTTTAGATAAGCACACAATATTGCCAAGAGTTATTATTACCAGTTACCAGAAAAGGCATTTATATTAATTCTTAATTACAAGTATATAGGTATAATAATAATATGTATAGTAAAATAAGGAGAAAACCTGAGACAACATGTAACATAACAAAAACAACACATATTTTACGTCAAACAAATATAGTTACACTAACAATAGACGTTTTGAGAACAAGTTTTTAAAGGAAATAAATAGTTATTGCAAAGTTTTCTAATACAATCAAGTTTAAAT
Source organism: Pogonognathellus flavescens (assembly GCA_019776165.1). Taxonomy (NCBI): domain Eukaryota; kingdom Metazoa; phylum Arthropoda; class Collembola; order Entomobryomorpha; family Tomoceridae; genus Pogonognathellus; species Pogonognathellus flavescens. Next base: position 45,707 of record JABASD010000697.1, on the reverse strand, counting down.
TGAAATCTGTTGCATTACATAATGATTTAAATAATTTTACATACCTACATTGCATACATATGTAAAACAATCTAAGATTTTATAAATAACTAAATAGTTTTTAGGGTGAATGTAATGATTTTTTATACATACTACATGCAAAGCAACACATGCGTGATTTAATTAATAAGTGCATTCATTCGTTGTAAAATTCCACACACCGGCACAATTCCAAGTAACAGACTTGTACAATTTAAAGCATCTTCCAGTATACGTTTTCCTACCTAACTTCTATTTATTTTAGTATTTGTCATATTATTATTATGTTTAATAACAGATTATTAGTATTTATTGCAGCTCGGGGAAAGTTCAGTTTCATTTTTATATATTCCTAAGTTGTTTTTTAGAATTTTTTAAAATAAAATTCCTACTATTGAGATTATCAGTGCTATTGCTATTTTCTATAGACGTGAGTGTAAATCGTAAACAAAGGATCAGTTCACATAATATTGCATTTTTGTCTTCGGCTTAATTATCACCAATTATTGTGTCAAATTGTTAATTCTAGTAGTTTTATAGTCATCGTCATTATTTGCTTTTTACGTAATTCAGTTGTTAATTTGTTACAGTAGTGTTATAGTTTGTGAAATACGTTTTTATTACATTATGGGACGGTATGGATACCTTTATTAACCTTCACCACCTTGTCTTGTAAAAAGTTTAAGGGATGGAACCCGTAAAGATTTAATAGCGCATCCATTAATTGCTGTCACCTTTCGGCTCATATCATTTTTACAAGCACTGTACAAGCACAAGCAATGTAACATGTAATATTGACCTCTGGAATTATTGAGTCGATGAGATGAGACTATGACTATGAGATTTTAGTGTTTTTAGAGCAAATTATTCAGAAGTTTCACTTACATTATTTCGAAATCTTAAATTAAAGGGAAAATCAAACTGGTTTAAAGATTAAGGATAAAGTGCAAGTGGCATATTTCAGTGTACTAAATTTTTCTATACAAAATTGAGTTAAAAAAATTTTGGCTTTACTTGGGATTATTCAATAATGCTTGATATGAATATGATGACGGTCCCAAAAGTACAAAAGGAAAAACTAGGTTAACTATATAGGTATTAGTTTTCTTGTTAGTGTAGTTAGCAGATGAAACAGTTAATGTTTGGCAATTTTTATAGAAAGACAAATCTATTTCTCTTGTTACTGGTTAGTAAGGATTTGACAAGGACTCTAAGAATGGTAAGGAAAGAATCATTTTTAGATTGAAAGGTTCATTCATTAGAAATTGTATGTATAATACTTGATGTAATTGTTTACTTAAAAAAGAGTGCTTTTATGTTAACGTTTAAATAACTTTTTGTTTGGGAAGAGGTTTCATTAGTTAGGTATTAGGTCCGATAAATCTAGTTTGAGGCAACTTGAGACATTCCTGTAAAAGACAATTTTAACAAGCGTTTTCTATTTGGTTTTTAGTTTTCATTTAATATAAAGTTAAGATTTTCTTAAAAAGCTGTTAATACTTTTTAATTATAAAATTTGCAATACCTAATAATTATTACTTCAATAATTAAAAACTAAACCCTAATAAATAAAATTAAAAAACATGCATTATCCGAAAAAAATTGTCTATTTTGTATGTAAACCAGTTTGCCTGTTTATCCATATCAAAAATTGTACCTTAATAAAGTAGTTTCGATACTATAGAAAGCATAGCAGGGCTACGAATATATTTAACCATAATACAACTGCCTACTTAACTGCTACTGTCAACAACACTTAAAACTGCACAAATTAACCATAAAAGTTATAATTGGTATTATTAAATGTTCGTTATTATTTGTTGGCTTTCCAAAAACTGCAAAACGATCTAAATTGCGATAATTTGCGATTGGAAGGCACGCACGGATGCTACAGTGTGACTGACTGACTTATAACTGTAGCGTACATCATAAATAAATCGAAACAAACCAAAAACTGTACAGCTACATTAGCAGTGTACAATATTCAGCATTAGCATATATTTTTGTTGTAAAGATTTTTTAAGATCGATTGAGGAGATTAATGAAATTCCTTCCTAACCATGATCAGATTCTAAATATCAAAAACATTTATTCCCCGTCTCAATTCTACTTAATGGTTTACACTCAAACTAGGTATATAATTATTTTAGAATATAGTTTTCAATAATAATGAATATAATATCATTATTAATTACGAATATTAAACCTCCTATCACCTTCATTTGCTTAAAAACTAAAACTACAGTTATAATTATTTGATTTTTACGATTACAAGAAGGAAATTATTCTAGTAATATTTGTAAATGTGTTTTGTGTACCATTTTGTGACAGTTTTGCTCAGAGAGAGAACAGATTTGAACGAATGGGAGTTGTATTTGTCACTATTGTCACTCAGAGTAAATAATGCTTTTGTTCAGTCAACTCATTCCAACAGTTCACATTATTTCTTTTAGCGTAATTATTTCATATGGGTCTGGCAGGAGAACGAGAGAACCTAATTAATAAAAGTCTTAGGTAATTTCTTTCCATTAATCATAGCAATTATAATATTATTGTATTGCACATCTTTGCATTTTTAAAAACTGTCGCATTTATAGCATTTTAATAGTAATAAATATCATTATCATATCATATTAGTAATAAAAAAGTATCGAAGACAATATATTAATTAATATGAATTCAACAGTCTTAACGTTACTAGCTTGCCACACAGACAGACAGAATTGCATGCTAAATTGTGTTTCTATTTTAGTAAGGTAGTAGTAAATAATTTTTGCATTAGATGAGATTTCTTCCTCTCAATAATAGTAACCTGAATCCTCCAGTTCCCCTCCCAGACCCATTTCTTTCTTATATTTAAGATTTGGTAAGTTTTTTCCATTTTTGACAACATACTGTGTATGTTTATTCATGTTGGCCTTGTTTTGTATTTAAACTGAATAATTTATATAGTAATTATCAAACAGATTCTGCTGATCATCTTAAATTATCATTTGGCTCTCAGAAGTATAATTAATCGTAAATAAACGATTTATGGATACTAAATGACTTCAATAATATTATAAATTATGTTGCACTGCCTTACTTTTGTTTAAAGTGCATTACTATAGTGTACGTGCTGCGGATGCTCAAAGCTTAAAAAGTTAAGATCGTCGCAAGTTCACTAGAAAATATTATTATTGTAGTTTTCTACTTGAGAATAATACTTTACTTTATAAAAGCACTTATACTTATTTCCTATTGCATAATAAAACTGTAACACTTATCATCCTATAGCTGTACACAGTAGTTATTAGAGTTGCAATTAAAATACTATGAATGTGTATCACGATTCCCGACCTTGTCTGTCAACTTTAAAAAATACCTGTGCTTTGTGCTGCTATAAGTAAAATCATCCTTGTTACTTTTCAACCGATAAAGTAATTATCATTAGTAATACGTTTCGTCTTTCGTTTTCAGTTTTGCAATCAACGGCTGCACGTATATTTTTGTAGTTCATATGAGCGAGAGACAAATAGTCGGTTTTTGATGTCAACAACGTTAACACATCATTCTTAATTCACAAGTTTATATTTTATACGTAGAGACATTAATTAAACCAGCGTTTCGTATTACTATTCACTATTTTCAGTTAACGTTAGTTAGAGCGTGCCGTAACTACAATTAAAAAATTACTACATCCGTAGAAATTTGTGCTCGGTAATATGAAATAGTTTTCATTTTTCAAATGAGGTATATATTTTATACGTGTAGTCTTATTGCTTTTACGATAATTGTATTGTTACCGTGTGCAGTTATTGTTATTCATAGCGAGTGACTCTATAATATCGTATTATTGCATGTATTAAATACATTTAAAGAGAGCTAGCGTATTCAGGAGTGGTGGTAAGGATGTGAGAATGTGTAGGTAATTTAACAGTGAGGCAGGCAGGGCATACTTTGTAGCAATAACAGACTTTTCAAAGTCACAATTCAAAAACAACGAAATACATGGAAATAAATTCCAAAAATAAAAAATTGAAAAACAAAACACATCAAGGTCGAAGAGTAAAATCTTAAACTAACTTTTGTTTGCAAAGTTCCTCGTTATTGCTTGAAATCTTGAAGTAGTAGCAGATTTCTTTTCTTTCTGTCGAAAATTCGACGAAATTGATAAAAGTTTTTACTCTAACACGTGTTTTATGAACTGCAAATGTCATTACACTTAAAATAAATATAAGATGCTTCTTAGAAATAGAATTAAATGTTTAAGAGTATTACGCATCCATTAAAACTGTTTCCTTTCAAAGAAGGCTGCCATGTCTTTAATCTTCTTGCCGCTTTCCGCCTTCGAATTCGATGCAGAAACTTTAAATTGAGATTTGCTAATCTCTATTGAACTAGTGGTAACTTCTCTCCGTAGAACCGCAGTAGGCCGCACGAATCCCTCAGTTGGTAAACTGCTCGCTTCCTTTAAAATGGGTTTAGGGACTCGAATCATGTTGTAATGATCTTCTTTAGTTTTTTGCACGTTTTCCGCAAAAGAGCCCGTCGGCTGAGATGTCGCTCCTTTGACCGTTGTCTTTTGTAATGACCATAATGCAACCTTCTCACGAACATTGATTTCTTCAACAGACGTCGCTAATCCACCCCCAGTGGTACAAGATTTAGTTTCATCTTCAACAACGGACATTTCCACGTTGCTTGACATCATCTTCGACGACTTCAAACTCTCTGTTTTTATTGTCTTGGTTTGATTAGCGTAGAATGGTGGGATGTCTTCAGAAAAAGCACGTTTTCGCGGAGACTCGGATGAACGAAGATTAGAATTATTATCAGGCGCCAATAATTTGCAATTGGAACCGAAAACGCTTTCAGCCGAGGATACACTGAAATCAGGAGACTTTAAGGACAACAGCGAATCTTTACTTCCATCACTGGACGATTTTGTGACATTTGTATCTCCACTGCTTATTTCTGAGTTGATTTTCTGACGAAGAAACGTTCTTCGCTCTTCTTTGTACTTTTCAATGCGTTCTCTAGTACTGGGATCATTCATATCCACTGAACTCATAGCCACTCGCAACGCCTGCTGAACCTTCTCAGTCACTACAAAACAATCAATATCAAAATAATTTTCATTCTCATGTAATAAAAAGGAATTGAAAATTGTAATAATTATAATAAAATTATCAGATTATTATATGAAGCCACAATAACGTAGGCTGCACATTAACTACCTTGAACAGGGCCGGAATCAGAAAGATTTTCAGATAGCGACAGATGAGTAATATTGGAAGACGTTTGACTCATCTGCTTAGACGCCTCCGGGGTTCTCAGTTCCGGAAAGGTGTCTGAGCGGATCATGAGAGTTGTCGATTTAATATTACTAAGATCCTCAGCTGCAGAAACAGACTGAGTCATTAAAATATCTCCCATCGAAAAACGATGATGTTGAAAGCGACCACCAGTATTAGTTGCACCTAAGGGTCTAGACGATACATCAATACTCTGTCTGCTGGAGGAATCATGTCTAGGAAGTCCATGACCAACCACCACCCCTGCCGGCACAGGACTTGTAGAAGTGAGAACTGGAGAACAGGATTTTCTATCATTTGTTTCAAACTTGGACAAAAGTTCTTTGACACTTTGTTTGCGGTTGGCAAGTCTTTTGGCATCCGCTATTTTCCATGCAGCAGCAGCTGCCGCACATTTATCATCAGATTTGGCTTTGGTATTATTGGAAAACAAAAGGGAAGGCTCGGATAATCTTTTGCACAGAATTAATTTCTCCATTATCTCAATATTAGTATTATTATTATCCTTAGTGCATGTCCCATAATGTTCACGACGACGATTACGGTCTCGGCTCAACTGTGCACTACTATTATCATCTGCTGTTGGCGATCCACCTGCAGAAACCAAGGCTAAACTACCACTCTTCCCACTTCCAACACTACAACCAACACAACTACCCTCATCATCATGATCTGTCACACAAATCCCTGAAGAGGACGACGCTGCAATAGCAAACTCTGACACGGTCTCCGCTAAAGGCGCACTGTTGCATCTTCCAAGTAATTTCTCCCGTTTCTCAACTATCTCTTCTTCAGGCTTAGTTAATTTACCATCGTTCCCTTGTCCCTCGTCAACACCTACAACAACAACTCCAGTTTCGGACAATGAAACATCCATCCCTACACTAATACTAATGCTCTCATTCATTGAAATATCGTTGTCGTTCTCATTGTCACTCTGAGCATCCCCTCCGCTAAAGTCCAGGTTCGGTGATTTGTCATTTTCATTGTTGTATTCATTTTCATTGTTATTTTCCCTTCGTAATTCTTCATTGTCATCAATTTGAATTCCGTACAAAGGGTTGTCAACTAAAACTGGGGAATCAATATGACGAATTTCGCCATTATCCTCCTCCTGTACTTCCTCCTCTTTGTCTTCGTCAGATCCTTGACGTGAAAGTCTACTAGGACTGTTTTGGGATTGCATAAACGAGTTACTGTTATGATTAATTGTAGGACTTCTTTTAAATTCACCGTCGTCCCCGTCTTCTTTGATTTGATTTGACTCTTCAAGACTGTCTTCACGAAGTTTCAAGCAAGGAGCTTTAGTGTCCAAGTAAGTGACAACGTCTTCCGTGTGTGAGTGAGATTGACTGCTGGAATCCTCTGGAGAATTAAGTCCAGATTTTTCCATGGAAGTATTACCGGTTTTTTCTGGCGGTGATAGTGATTCGTCGCTATCTTTGTTTGAATTCCCTGCAGAAACATTATCATGGATTTCTGTATAGTGGTGATGATTTGTATTTGCGTGAAATTGAACACTTTCGTATGCAGCTTCAGTTTCCGCATCACTGTTGTCGTCACACAAAGTTGCAACCGCACTAGATGTATTTTGCTGCTGAGAAGGAATAAAACTGGTTGAAGGTAAAGGCGGCGAAAGAGAAGATGATGAATTCGACCGACCGTCAGCAGTACCACTACCATACACTTGAACAGTTTCGTAACTGTTTTGATCGTGATAAGCATCTTGACTATTACCACCATTTTCATCTTCGTCTATGTCCTCGTAAATATTGGCTGCATAATCTCCACTTTCAGATCGGTCTTCTTCATTTTCTTTAATATTTTCATAATGCTCGCTATAAATTACTTCGTCTTGTTTTTCCGCGGTACCTTCCACTATTGAATTGTTACTTTGCGACTTTACAAGCAACTGCTGAACTTCATCCGCTTTCAAGTACGATTCTACTATTACTGCTGTATTATTATCTGGAGTAGTTTCCCTCATCGCGAAAACCTCGTTTTGGTACACGCGATTATTTTCGTACAAATGATTACTTTCCTCTGTAATTTTGGCAGCAGGGGAGGTTGAAACACTCCTGTTATCATCAGTTGGCACAAATGTTGCGGCTTCGCTAGGACTTTTAATATTTTCGTACGATGGAAAACTGGGTTTCTTTACGTTGCTTTCCCCTTTTGTGGATGAAAACGTTTCGTGCATGTTTGGTAGATGTGTGTCGATAACTGTGGGCGGAGAATCTGGATCGGGATCTGGAGGAATGTCCGCGACATGAATTCCTGCCTCGTACAATGGACATATGAATAATTTGCAAGTTTGAATTTGCACTGCTTGTTGTCTCATTTCTTCAGAACTGGTAGCACTACTATCCCTGCTGATTTTGTTGCTGCCACCCCCACAGGAAGAAGGTGAAGGAAATTCGTTGACCAGTGGCGAGTAAATGATATTCGTGGTTGTAAACGTAGCTTCCCCCGGAGTAGAATCTGCGGAACTCTCATCCACACTAGAATTCCGATCTAATTCATACTTGCTTTCCGAAGAGTACACACTTGTCTGCGATCTCCTGAATTCAACGTTATTGTCACTGGGTTCGAAAGTGAGATCAGATTTATAATTACTATTACTTTTTATACTGGTAGCATTATTTGTCAAAAGATTACAAGACTCGGAAACACTCTCCGAAATATTTTGTGACGGATAACATGGTGACAAGAGCTCATCATCAGACTCAACCCATTTGCTGGGTCTGGCTCGCTGCTGATTTCTTAACAAAGGGGATCTGGACAAAGCCCTCTCGTCTAATTCGAAAATATTCGCACATTCGTCACTGGAAACAGAAGTGACACTAGTAATGCTTTCACTCATAACAGGAGGAGAAAGGGTCTGCATGGAAGCTGCACTCGGTGGAGGAGTCTTGGGACTCAACAAGAAGAAACTACTAGACGGAGAACACCCTTGTCTATTATTCTGTTCCACCTTTCTGCTTCTCCTCCTCTTTACATCTCCACCATCACCACAACAATAGCTCTCCGAATCCATCTCTGTCTTTAGACTAGTAGTGTTGCTCTCCACTCCTCCGCTACTAATATCGAGAGACAACTTCGAAGATTGAGACATTGTCTCCTCCTCTAACGTCTCGTCAATGTACACATTGTTACCATTTCGAAATTCTCCAAACTCAAAGTAGGAATCATGAGATATTGATCTAGTTTCAAATAAAAGAGAAAAACTATCGTTAGAAAAAAATCAAAAAATTAAAAAGCAGGATAATGAATGAAACGATGAAAAATGACTTTACCTGTTGTGAGTTTTGGGATTGAGCAATCCTCTAGGATCTAAAGAAGAATCTTCGGGTGGTAGATGGAAGACAACATGCACATCTGTCACGGGAGTCGCAGGACTGGATTTAGACAATTTCCCTTCATTCTTTTCATGCGTGGATTGATGGTGATTCGTATCACTGCCATTTGCATTGCTTGAGCTGGTAGATGAAACGCTTTGTTGATATAGAGGAGATGAGACTAGAGATTCCACGCTCTTAACAGGACGGAGACGCCCAGCCCAATTCGAATGTGACCAATGAGGCACACTCGTTGACATATTTTTAGTCTACAAAATAAAATAAGACACTTTTATTGCAACATCCGGAAAATTATTTGTTAAACCAATCTCTCCTTTAATGTTAACGTTAAAATTTAAAAACTTAGAACATTATTTACATAAATACAAAAAGAAATAATACTTATTTAATAAAAGTCAATTTTGGAACATAATGTTTAATGATGGGACTTGACTCTGGACTGATAATGTGATCAACATAATCTCTTAACAACAAAAAAGGTACAAATTTTCTGTGTGAAAAGACTGCTAAACTAAGCACAACTCACCACAATTGTGATTTCACACGGAGTGGGTGATTTTCTCTTTGGGTTTGAAAAACTTCTATTTCTGGAAAAGAAAGTTCTCCATCCTATTGGAGAACGTTTATTTTTTAAAGCAGAGCGTCTGCTCGGCAACTCAATTACGGTGTGGTACTTTGGAGGAAGTGATGATGGCCCGCCTCCAACGTCTATGTATTTGCGATCATCTTTGGCTTTGTCTTGTGCTTCTTCTAGAGACATTAGTCTGATGGGTGAAGAGATTGCTAGAGATTTAGGTCGTCCTGAAGCTTTGTGAGTGAGTAGAGTTGTGGTCGAGGGAAAATTGGCAGGAAGTTTCTCGTTAAATATCAGATCAGCGTGTCGAACAAGGTACTCAGTCACAACTGCTTGAACTCCAATTCCCTAAACACAAAAGGCAATTTAAAAAAATAAAAGCCATTCATTTTATGACAATCACATACGTTTGAAATAATAGTATAAAAAATCGCGAACTTTTAGGGCAGCAACTCCTCCGGCTTCTAATTCTTTGCAGCGGATTAAATTCGGAGCCCACACGATTGCCATATTTTTTGGAGTCATACCAGTATCACTACTTTTCATTGCGACACGCGCAAGATGTTTCATCAGATATTCTAAAGTTCTGTATCAAAACGAATTAGGGAATTAGCATAGTTTAAAACTAAAAGTTCTGCACCCGCAGATAAGAACTTTTGTTAATGAGCTCATTCTTAAACACAGCAAAGTAACAAAGTTAAGATTATCTCAATCTTACGCAACCGTCATACTAATACTGTAATCATTTGAAACTGAAAACTACATAGGATTACGGATGCTAATAAAAATAAGGGACTATGTGTTACATTTCCTCCAAGTACCTGTAATGTGGTGGTGGTAATTCGTGAACTACCTCCCTCATTCTAAATAGTCGCTGTTCATCGGATGATTGTGCCGCTATAACAAATTTTTCGTATAGTTGGTAAGTGCACAGCGGATTGGGAAGTTCGCGAAAATACATTTTCAGTAGGGAAGACACTGCATGAATGTCTTGTTTTATTGCTTCGTCTTCTGCCAAATTCGGCACTTTGTCTTCATCGAAAGAATTTCTATATAAATTATTAAACAGAAAATTCAGTCAATGCACTGCATTAGTATTCTTGAGGGAAGTATGGAATGTGCCATTATTTTTATAGCGTCTCATTTACCGTAGTTTCTGAATATTTGATGTAATTCCAGACAGTCGATAAATTCCATCAACTATCCCAAAATGTTCAATGAAGTCAGAGCAGCATTTGAGCACAGTGGGAACTGGGGCAAAAATGAGACAAATGCATTAGACCTTACTATACAACTGAGAAAACTTTATTTGCGTACTACAGAAAAAAAGTTAACACGAAATCGGAAACGACATACTTTCACTTCCTGTATTCATAAGATGTTCCGCCAGATCGCAACTAAAAACTCGTTCCCGAAGAATTCCCGACTGTTTTAAGCGTCTTCTTGAGGGACGTGATAATATAAAACTCCTGCAATACCATAAAATGGTTTAATTTCTTATTTCCATGAATTTCCTTTATAATTTTCACAGAAAAAAGAATTCATACACGGATTTATACAAAAATCAATTCAGGTACCTAAAGAAAGCTATGAGTTTTCCATGCTTTCGTAACACTGGTTTAGCAGGAGCTGATGAAGAGTTTGATGAAACTGAAAGTCGCTGTAATCTTCTTGTCGATGAGGCAATCGGCAGACCGATAGGCAATTTATCACCAATTATCTAAAAGTTGTAGTAATAACAATAATATTATGATAAAGTACAGTTAACAAATATATTAATAGAATATTATGTTAGTAATAATATTAATCTGTAGCAGAAAGACTTCATTCATAAATATATAGTGTGAGAGAATGCGTCAGTAACGACCTTGACTTTCCTGGCATTTTATCTTAACGTATCAATAAATCAATGAAGCTTATAAATATAAACTTTTTTATAGTTTCATTCACCTGGACATTTTCTCTTGGGAAAAATCCTACGTGAAATCCACGCTTCCCTCTCCACCACACACTTTCTTCCGGTGGTGGCATGTCAATGACAGATATCATCTCACCAACGTCAAACGAAATTTCATCAGCGGCTTGTGAGGTATATTTACGAACGGCACATGCAGCTGCCACTGCGGGTGTGTTGATAGCACTGTCATCAGATGAAACTATGTGACGTCCTCGATTGTCCAACTACAACCACACATTTACGTCAAGTCATGTTAAATTACCCACACCACTTCACAAAAAAAAGATTAGATATAAAACTGTAATAATATCCTCTAATATTCCTCCACAAACAAAGTGTTAATTAAAATCCACAATGGTACAAATCGGTATAAAAAATAAGAAAAACTGTCACAAAAACAAAGTATTTAATTAAAAATCACTCTTAAAAATGCACAGGTACAAATTGAGTATTTTTGTAAAAAATTGTCCTCAATATTTTAAATATTTAGTGGTTACATTTAAAGAAAGAGAGGTTAACCAGAAGGACAATTCACAAGAACACCTACATAAAAAGAGAAACCGACACTTCTTAATTAAATGGCAGACTGTGTACATAAAACACTACTATACCTCAAGCCAGCTTAGGACAGTTCCACATGTAATTTTATTTGTAGGCAATTCCGTTAAACGAACAAAATATCGATCACTCAACGCTTTACACTCATCCTATGATGAAAAAACACAAAAAAATGTACACGAATGCGTTTAAACCAACACTTTAGCACTACTGTTGCAAAAATTGTAAGTTGTAGGTAAACAAAATCAACATACGTGATCTTCTACGTTGTTTTCAACTTTCTCTAACAGCGAAAAGTTTCGGTCCCACACACAACGATGCAACTGTTCATCTAGCATGTGCAAGTTAGCATGAGTACGCCTGATTGCCCAGCACTGACCACCACTAACAACCTGAAAGGATTGCAGATCGACGACACAATTTTAAAGCTATACAGTTTATACAGCTACCTATGTACTGTTGTGATATTGTGATATTTGAATGGCATAGTGTGATATTAGACACACTCTGCAGCATGAAAACATGAAAAGATAAAAGTTAAAGGACTGTTGTGTAGGAAGGTATACGGTATATTATATCTTATAATCTTATAAGTACAATGTCTATTGAATTGAATGCATATCTTGAGAAGGAAGAGGACTAGAGGACGATGTAACATTTATTTAGCTTTTCGCTTAGCAATGGAATTCTAGTAGTAGTATGAGAAAACAAGTCATTTCTCTTGCCCTAATATTAAAACAAGTTCGACAATTAATGAATAGTTGGATGCAATGCAGTAGTAAGTCTTTGCCCGACTTTCATTTGCCTTGCATACATACTCAGTCAAAGACTCACCTCAATAGAGAAGGCGCACCTGTCTACATCTTCATCTGTACTAAGGCTCATCGATTTCGACGGGTCATCTCGAATGAAAATCTACACAAACAACAAAGAGTATTGTATTACACTTGTATAGCATGTACATTACTTAGCACGCTATGTTATATCCATACTTGATACAACACGCTAATACTTTTACAAATATTTACAAACAATCATTTTGCTTTTGTCTCTACACTTTTATTAGTGTTTACTGACTTGCTACCTTTAAGGTGGTAAAAGTTGTAGTAGTAATCTCTTTATAATTAATTCATATTAGCTGTTGTCAGCGTTAGTATTGCTATCAACAAACAATTTTAGATCTAAGGTACAATGGCATATATTATTATTATTACTGCAAGGTCAAGGTACCTAATCCAAGAAGGCAACAATATCCTAAGGCCAGAATTTATAACCCAATACAGATACTTTGCCTGTACCTCTCTATAAGTCTCATAAGCAATTATGAATGATTATTCACTTTTATGGTGGGATATATAGGGCAAAAATTTTATTGTGCATTTATAATGTGGTTATGTTTTATAGGAAGGGTTACAAGGGTTGTTGCACATAATATTCGGATAAGTCAGAGCGACAGGGTAGTCAAGATAGAGGTACTGGTTGTATTCTAAATGCATTTTAATACGAAGGAGCAAGGGAACTTACTTGTTTAATAAATGCACCAATGCTGACCAGAAAAATACATGAAAAAGTCACATACCTATACCTATAACTATAACCCAAAACTAAAAGATACAGTAACAATGGCTATACGTTTTGACGGTTCATTTAAAGGATGAGACTATTAGACTTTACAAAATGATTGATTCTGTCATTTAAAAAATGTGTGACTGACGATAGGAATTAAGATATTAATTGAAGGCAAAAGAGTTTAGTTTGCTTCACAGATTACCTCTTGTTACACAAATGAGGGTACCTAATTATCAACAACCGATAATGCAAAAATTGATTTCACAAATGCTAATTAGTTTTTGATAATTAGTAACAAACCGGTATTATACAGTGGAATTTGTCGGAAGTTATATGAAAAAATGCTGGTCTTGGAGCAGATAATTACTTGCTAATTACTAATTACTTACAGAAAAAATGGAAAATCTGGATTACTATTCTACAAAAATTTTAATGAATCGAATATAGAATAAATCTATCAGGTCACTTACTAATCAACTGATTAGCTTAATAATTATGTATTTATGTAGGTAGCTTTTACATAGTGTGGGAAAATTGCGAGCTTCTTCGAACAATCTGTAGTGTGTATTTTCTATTAAGCAAAAAATATATAGGCACGCCTATTTGTTCGATGTTCACTTGCTCATGGTTGATTGGTACTGGGATTAGCACTAAATATTCTAGGTAGACTTAATAAATACTGACCTTTAAAGTTGGTAATTCTACGCTATCATAATGGAAGTGAGCACATTCTTCTAATTTTGGAAACCTCGGGCTGGAAGTTGGGTTGTTGGATGAGGAAGGCATTCCGGCGCTTAATGGACGCGGTCCTGCGGCTGATACAGCAGTTAAATGTTGGATTCGTATACTACCTCTGGATGTTTCCATTTCCGTTGCCTCCCAAATACCGCTCTGAAGTAAATTATATTTAGAACTTACATAAGCATGTATTGCCGTAATAAATAACATTTATATTAGCATTACTTTATAACTACACTGTTTATGATATTGCATTGCTCAGAAGTTCTTCTGAACAGAAGCACAGCAAATGTCAGCATTGTATAGTGGTTCGGGATTCGGGGCATGCTTCATGATTCATGATATGATTCTCCCGATAGCTATTATTTAATACGCAGAACAGGAAATTGATTAGGTGTTTCCCAATCCAAAGCCAATATTATTAGCTGTTTGCTATTGCTGCCTTTTAATTTTACTTCACTCCTTGTGGTGACAATTTTTTTAAAGCAATAATGATAACGGATGCTTTAACGGTAAATAATAAAAATACGTAAATGGGTTCGACGGCTCGAATTAAGTCTGGATAGCATATTAAGTGTACCGTATAAGCAAAGCATTCTCATAAGATAAGTGAATTAGTGATGTGAAATGAGGTTTAGGTATCCAAAAACTGTAATGAATGTTATTTTTACTTGAGAGACGTATTTGGGGTCAATATCAGCAAGGGCCATAGACCTTCGTCCCATCCTTGGAGTAGTCCCCATTACTTCCATCGCTTAGCCGGAAACACCCAAGCAACTGAAAGTTTTTAAGAAACACATTGTAGCTGTAGTTTTTTCATATCTCAAAATAATGAACATTATCTGCAATCTTACACATTTAATTTATACGTTAAGCATTAATCTAAAAGTTTATAAGATAAGGTTGGGTACTATTCTAGATAAGAGTGCAGTATTATTTGCCCTTGCAACACGTGTATATATAAAGGGTAAACCAAAGTCAAAGTAAGTGTCTTATTTATTTACCTCGGGTATTTGTTGGAAAAGGTTGCCTTTGTGTCAACCGACTGTGGTGATACAGTTGCAACAGATTCGAAATTCAACAGGGAGACAAAGGGACGGTGTAAGAAAACGTACAATCCATGGTGCACATTACATTCACATAACCGTCGTTTTTTGCTTTTACGTATTTCTTCTTGGCCATATCACATGTCACAGTCCATATTGTTGTATGACCTAAAATTAAAAACAGTCATTAATTATAATAATTTATATTACGATGCACCCGATGCAGTACAATACTAACAGATTGAAACAAGCTGAGTACTAATGTAAATATTTTGTTTAATGTTGTAAAGTATTTATTTTAAGTCTGAATAAATTACGTAGTAGAGTTATCGCTTAGAAAGTTCATTTCTCTGATACTAAAGCTAAAACTGTATAGACTATACTATACTGCAATACTAATTTCATTCTTTGTAAGACAAATATTTGGTTTGTGGTTTCCATTTTCCATTTAACAAGTAAACAGAAGCAAGAATGAACTTTTTGTGTTTGCTAAACAATACGCAATTACATTTACATTGTGATAAAAAATGAAATTAACAATGCATTCAAACAAACGATGACAATATAACAAAACATCCAAATAATCCTCAGAGAGGTTGATCGTTGCGTCGTGTCGGCTTAAATACAACATCAACATCAAAAGCTTAAACATACATCAAAATCTGTAAAGGAGAACACAGACGAATGATGATTTGATGATACAAAGAGTGAATGACAGATAACAGGGTCATCCGAGTGAGCAACAGAATCATTTAACTTCTTTCATCTTCTGTAATTGATGTTAGTGCGGTGGCCAGCTTGTTTACGTTATTAAAGTGATTATATATAAGTATGCGGTATTGGTTTGTCGATAATGATATAATAGCCGTAGCCAACAGCTGAGAGAGTTAACTCCAATCTCTGAAATCTAGGTTGATCTTTCTTTGACACTTGACATAATAAATAGACCAATTTATTAATTGTTCCTCGTTATTATGTATTATACAATACACCTCGTTATATTCAACACAATTACCAAACAATATGACAAACCAGCCCACAGCTGACAATGACACTTTGTCAAATTGATAATTACTAATTGCAAAGCACTTAATGCTTAATTTGCAGTTTGCACTTTGCAGTAACCAACAGTTAACTAAATGTACAAGTGAATTTACAGTTGCTTAATACCTACATAATAATAAAGGACAAGTAAATACAACAATAATTATAAACACAATAGTGACACATCGAAATAGGAAATGACAAATGAAGCATTGGTTCCAGACACAAGTACAACTTGATGATTAATCTAATTAGATGTAATGACAGCTGACGTATACATTGATTGTTCAGAATTCTCCGTTCCGTTATTCATAGTTTAATGACTAATGTAGTTAGTGTAATCTAATGACTCTAATTCGCCCTATCATTTATGGACTTCCTCAGTCATTAACACATAAACACACTTATCCGACAAGGCGATAATTACAATACAAACACATTTAAAATTATCTGCAACAAGCATAAACTAATGGTTAGTGTCGTTTAAGGTAAATTGAAATTTAAAATGTGTAAATAAATACCTGAATTAAATATTTGAAGATGTTTGTGTATTTTGTGACGTCACTCGTGTTGTGTGACGAACTTTCAACAAGGAACAAAACATAAAAGTATAATCTTGTATTTGTATCTATTCCACTTACGATTATTTTGCATTTCTCACTTTCAACTTTCAAAACAACAACTTTAAACTGCACTGTGAAGAAGAAAGAAGAAACAAAAAGAAGGAAATGGAGGAACCTCACTTGTAAACAATTAGTGAACTTGAATAGGCATTATCGGTGTCAAGTTCAATGATTAAGATTAGAATTAAGATAATAATTTGTCACGTCAGTCTTTCTTGAGTTGAGTTCACTTTTTTGACTTGACTCACTCACACACACTCACACCTATATATGGCCCTCACGCACTTACTCCACCAACTATATCCTACAATCTACCATATAAAATACATTTACTCTAAATGCCTAATAGGATCACTCAAATCACTATAATCTTTCACATCCGCAGAACAGAAGAAATCCTGTTATTGTGTTACCTACTTCGTGTACTTTTTACTCTTCGCGTAGCCAGTCTATGCACGGGGACTATCTGCTGCGAGATCCCAATGCCCAATGGTCTTTCGTTGCATGTTGCATTTTCATTCAACAAAGAAACAAGAAAAGAAAGTGCATGAGATGATGCTATCAGTCCTATCATTATAATAATTATCTTAATCATGATTTGTTTGTCGATTATGTAACTCTTCTATTATTCAGGGAGTATTTTGTTAAATGTAATTAACAAGGACGTACCGAGAGGGGAGAAAAGGTAAAAAATGTCTAAAAAATATCAAAAAATAGCAGAAATTTTGTATTTTTGGTTTATTTTAACCTAAATTTGCTAGAATTTTTCGCGGACTCTTTTGCATTAAATTTATTGTGTGCCCCCATCAAATAGAAGTCCTGGCTATGCCCTTGGCTAATTAATGAAAAAGAAAATAGAGCAATTTAAAAAATAGGTACTGAAACCATGTTTTATCGTCTGAAATAAATAGACAAAATAAATTTCTGGCAAACAAGGACGTACCCAGAAATTTGTAATGGGTTAGACTATATAGGCAGGGCACTATAGACAAAGAGACGATTTTTCGAAATAAGAGTATGTATAATTAGTTTCGTCCTTCGGTCCCACATAATATAAGACCGCTTTTTCACTGATTTTGGGTTAAAGACACGTGCCCAACCAAGGGCGTACCCATGATTTCTGTTTGGGGGCACAGCCTAATAAAGGGGCATGGGGAGACACCGCCGCAAAAAATAGTGGGTTTCAGAATGATTACTAGTTGTAGCCTCAAGTGTCACCTAATTATAAATAACGGTAGAATACCCTTACTCAACCAAAGGACCCTGTATAATTTACCACGTAAAGGGAACTTTTTTTTGCTGAAATTCCCCTGGGCTTGAGCACGTCCCCAATTGTTAGCAAGGAACATGGTCGCCACAATTTAGACATTCGCTTTTCGAAATAGGAAAATTCATCTGAAAGAACCGAAGTTGAATTGGCAAATCGAGGAGTCTTCGTATCGTGTATGACAAATAGAATCGAAAACCTTAAAGAATCTTAAGCATTGCGTCAGCTCTGAACGAAAGCGTAAAATATCTGATATGGACAACAATTAATTTATATACGATAAGTACGGGTATTGCAATGTGTAGTGTACATGATGAGTTAACAGGGACCTTATTTTTAAAGTCGGTGAAAATCAGAGAACATGGTTCTCTGGAACTCATCCACATTTCGGATTCTGCTATACAGCATTGCAGTCATTTGCACCGCAATAAACTTCTATGCATTCGACACTCAATGTACAACTTGTTTCCCTTCTCCTTACAAAGGACCCGATTACACAACTAGAGTATTGAATTTTTTTCGGAAACAAAAGGTCGGTAGTTCCGATCAAACAATTCAAAGGCAATGCGAGTACGTACAATATCCATTCGTTAGCCCAAAAAATAACATACATAAATTATACAACATGATCGTGGTTCTAACTGTAAATGTTTGGCTTCCCATACTGAGAACTCCTGCCTCAACAATGGACAATTTGTAGATTTAAGTGAGAATACAAAATGACGTTGCATGGTGTACATGGAATGATTTTTGGATTGATGGATATTTGGAACGCTGGGTTCGCATTCAGATAGAATTCGTAAACAATGCAGACATTGATTTAGCCTGGATCGTTCTTATGGCTGTGGATGTAAATACAGGTGAAACAGTCGGGGAGTTTTTTTATCCCGAGAGCCATGGTTTATCACATTATCACCGAAACCAAATCCACCAGATCCGACTAAATCGGGAAAAACCTACCTACGTGTTTCGGAATCGGACTAAGAGAGCCTTTAGTAAGAGGACTTTTGTTTTTGTATTCAAGAAATCAACATCACTATAAGGTGTATCTGGAATTTTATAGTGGTAGGGAAAAAATTTTAGGGAGCCCATATTTATAAAACGGATTTATTTGTGGTCTTACAAATAATAGTTGCAATCACTGCCGGTAGCATCTTTTTTCTCGCCATTGCAAACTTCGAAGGCAAAATTTTGGAGATCTGACTTGCACCAATCAAACTTCCTTTTAATGGTGGCTCCCGGCCCTATGTATCCAGCAATCCTTTCGAACTTTGCCCTTATTAATTAAATTCTATAAATCTCGTCGCTTTTAGATTTCCTGTTTGTTATGGCTTAAGTGTAGCTATTCATAATTTAAGTTTTACCTTCTTATAATTAAGGCAATGGTGATCGTATAATAAGTCGTTGAAATAAATATCGGTGATTCTTCTACTTACAAAACAAAGCATTCTGAATTTCAGTATCTATACTGTATTTGTACTTTGTATATTCTAAAATACTAAAAATTAACACAAAAATAAATCCCTGAACTAAAACTATTTGTTAAAATCCAGTCAGTGTTCTTTTAAAAATAATTGGAATTAAAAAGCAATTTTGTAAATTATTTGATTGAGCATTTATATCCAGTAATAGAAGTTAAGCTGCAATATGAAACGAGTCTAATAAATTCCAAGTGAGACATATTTGATTGACCAGTACCACTACACATTTATTCCTTAAAGTCGCAGATGAAATAAATAGTTAGAAATTGGTAATTATTATTGTATTCAAGTCACATTCTTGTACGGTCGTGGTGTTTTGATTTTTATGTAAATTGGAAATCTGTCTATATAAGTATATAATAAACTACCGAAGAAAACCAACAAAACGACTAGTTTAAGCGAACCATCTTGGAACATCAGGACGAAGTTTTTGTTTATCCATTGCTTTTTTATAATCGTCTTCTACATTTTTCCTAAGTTTCTTTTCTTGATCTATTTCTTGATTTATTTTCTCTTGTGGAAATATATCGGGAAACTCAAACTTGAAGTCTTTAGGCTGGAAACATAAAAAAGCAATTAATGTTGACTCCTGCAGCATTTGAACCAGATTATTGCATATAATGTTATTTTATACTTATAATATGTGATGATAGCTTTGAGAGGAAATTACCAGTATAACAAATGCTCGCTTGTAATCGTCTTCTTTAATAATATACTGCTTTCCTGGTGCTTTCTTAAATACTCCTAGTGTAAAAATAAATGTAAAATGAATATAAATGTCATTATATTCCGTTTCTCACAAAATATGTATTTTTTATAAGAGTTTACAGCATAGAAGTTCGTGTACCTTGCTGTATTAGTGTATAAACGTCCACCACAGGGACTTTGTAGATCTTCTCTAAGTACTGCTTAATGTCATGTTTGCTCATCCCCATTGAAACATGGAATTCAATTCGGTTAGAGGGGATGTTGGGCGATTTGTTGTGCACCAGCTTCATAGTAAAATTCGGTAGGAAAACTCTTAACTGCGGGTTCCCTTTCTGATATAACGGATACCTAAACAAATATAAACATAATAAAATAAAATAAATGCCAATTTTTGAGAGTCTGAGAAATAACTGACAGCCTGATAATATTAAAAGAATATTTTTAATTGAAGATTATCAATAGGTGTAAAAGGTGAAAGGTAAGAAAACAAATACTATTATTGTAATGAAATACTAACCATCTGGATGACATTTTTACGACGTTCCTAAGCCAGAATTTTAATTACAAAATATGTATCAAAAACACAACATTTAAATTGTGATTGTAATTTTGTAGCTTCTGACACCAAATAATTGTCACAAGCAAAATTTGTGTACAAAACTTGGAGTCAGTCGGAATAACCACCGCAGAAAGTTACAGTCGAAAATCAAATACGCGGTACTCAAACTCGATCATACCAACATCAAACGACGCTTCATGTAGTTCCTTAATACGGATTACGGAAATGGGTCGCTAAAATGTAAACTTGATGTAAACTATAGTATATAGACTTTTTTCAATTTTGTGAATCATTTAAATGTTATGTTTTTCATGTGCGTAGTATTTAATGCAAAACAAGTTGTGCAATGTAAATAAATAGACCCGATTTATTATTTATTTTTAGCTTTCGTGTTGAAGAAGATTAAATTATTACAATTATATTCGGACGGTGAGATTTCAAAAATTTTGTAATTATGCTCAATTAAAAAAATCTACACAGATTAAAGGTTTCATAATAGTAATTGTCGGTAGTACAATTAGTTCTACAGCATGACGAGCATGAATAAAAGGAAAATAAGATTTACAATGCTGACGTATTTATTATTATTTATTAGTGTCAATTCAAGGGCGTACCTATAAGATTCACAAACGGGGGCTCTATAGAGATTTAGGCCTTTTGGGCTCGAACGCAGAGGCCAAAAATGCTAAATTTGCAGTCTTCAGCCACAAAATTTTGCTAAAATATAAGCTATTTTATACCCTCGTTTTCTGGAGTCTTGGAGAGGGGCTCAAGCCAGGTTCCATACGTGGATATACCTTTGAGTGTCTTAATAATATCATGGTCATGATTCTTAAAACAGGGTAAATGTGTAAAAAGTAATTTTAATATGATTTGTTTTAACAAATTATGTATTCTATCCAATTGTATCAATAAATGCAAGAAATAGAAATTGTACCATTATACATTATATTTAGCCCTATATTAGCCCTATAATATTTTATACTCACTCCTATGTACGGTACAAGGGCGTATCTAGTATTTTGTAATGGGGGAGTTCAGAGGCCAAAAAGTGACAAAATTTGTGGGCTTCGGCCGCAAACAAGTAACCCCTTTTTCCGGAATTTGGGGAGGCGGCTCAAACCCGTTGAGCCCCTAGACGGAGATACGCCGTTGGTACGATATAAACACGTGTCATCTAGCTGTATTGTAATTAGGTTTGTGCGAGCATAAAAATTCGATTGACCTTTTAAGGAAGTGGCTAAGTCGGCTTGTCGTATGAGAGAGATGTAGGTTCGAATCCTACAAGGGGCCTTCTGAAGCGAATTGGTACAATTGTGGATTCATGATTTCCAGCGGAAATGATGAGTCCATAATTCTGTCAAGGGGCTAGGTGGATGTAGACCGTAGGTTATTATAAACGTTATTATTGTAGAAGTATAAAAAAGCACAGTTAGTTAAAGCATCCCAGTCCGATAGCTTAAATGGCAAAGCACTCTCCGACGGAAAAAGCTGAAATATAACCACTATTTTGTACAGCTACAAATAAAAAATATATGTATAAAAAGTAATTATGACCATCTAATTTCGAAATTTAATTTTGAACCTAAATGGTTTGGTAAAATTATGGTATCACTACTGTCACTACACATCTTAATATAATGTGCACTCCACGTCTTAAAATGCAAAAATGAAATTAACATTCACAATATAGGTTACTTTTTCACTGCACAGTTGAAAATAGATTTGAGTATTTTACTTTACAGATAGTAAAAATTAAAAGTTTAATCAAATTAAATTAAAATATGAAAGGACACATGTTCCTGACGCATGAAAAACATCTGCATAGTTAAATACAACAGTAATTCTGGGAAGGATTCGCTAAAGTTCTGACAAAAGTTGCCATATTTATTTCACTCAGAACATTTTGTTCATATGAAAATTAAAGTCTTTGATTTACCATATAAGTAAGAGAAATTTAATTTCTTCTCAGATCGTAAATAACCCCTTTTCTTTGAATTTCTCCCCACAAGCGAAGATTCTCAAGAGGACAATAGTAATAGTTAATTATTTTCTTAATTGATTCCAGGAAATAATTTTTTCCCTAAAATAAGTAAATCAATTTTCTAGGAAACTAAATTAATTCATTTCGGTTTCATAAATTTTAATGAATTTATGTTCTACAAGGAGTTGCCGAACAAAATGTTAAATACTTATTCCTGTTGGATGCATGAATAGAATCGCAGAATATTTTACAAATTGATGTTTGAAATGCCATAATTATTATTTATTTATTATTGAGCTATGCTGTTTCTTATAATTATTAAATAAATAAAACCTCAGTTCAAGTGTAGTGTAGTGTAGTAATTTTCCAGCTGTTTGTGTAAAATTAGGAGAAATGATCAAATTGGGTTATCAAAGTTTGCAGGTAAGTAGATAATAATAACATAATAATTATTAAATTAATAGTTTTTATTAATTCAGTTCAATTTTATTTTTATCACCCATAAACAAGGGCGTATCTACGTATGGGCTCACCGGGCTTTAGCCCACCCCCCCAGATTCCGGAAAAAAATGCGGTGCTTTGCTTTGTCTTGTTACTTTCACAATTTATATTAATTCTCATGCACGCGGAGAGGAGAGCATTATTCTTGCGTGATTGCGCGAATGAATATGATATTATCTTGCATGCAGCAGAAAGTCATTTCATTGAGGATAAAGTTGCACAAGGCAAAATTGTTTTGTTATTGAGACGAAGCAAACAGTGAACCGGTAATGCAATCAGTTCGTTTGTCGTGAGAGCAGCTGATAGTTGGTGATGGTGATTCGATTATCTAAGGTTTGTACTTATCAAAATCATTTTAAATATAAAAAAGAGGTATACCGAATAATACCGATGATTGTTCTGAATAATTGTTTCAGTTTCATTCAGATGAGTTTTACCTTTAACTTGGCTAATACCTAATTCCACTGTATGTCTATTCTATAGCGTTTATCTGATTGATGACATGAATCTTCATGTGAAGTCCAAAGTCTGGATTTCGCAATTGTTTTCCGTTTATAACACTCAACAGTTGCGCCTCTTACACAGTCAGCAGTGTAAAAAAGTAAGTGCCTATTTGGAAATATTATGATAAAATAAATTTGCTATTGAATTGAATCAGAATTACGTACAATTTTTTAACGGGAAACACATACACAGAAATTTATTCAGTCAAAATATTTCTGTCACTATTTTCCCTACATCAACTTGTTCTCTGATGACTGTTACTAAATAAGTACTAAGTTGCAGACAGATACGGAACAAACAGTTTTAAATATACCTATAGAGATTATAATATTGGTTCGATGGAATTTAGAAGTTGATATTTGTGTAACAATCTTGTCTTTTCTATCTAATAGTTCTAATGAGCATTATTTATAACATTATAGTTGTAAAATTCACTCATTCACTATTAAATTAACGTTCATTTTAAATTGTATTGTTATATCTTCAACACAGGTCAGATATTTGTCCAGCACAATGGGAATCGTCGAAAATTTGAATACAACAATTGGCAGAACTGCATTGGGTTCTGTATCTGCTATTTTGTCAATAGCAATTGCTAATTTCGTCTTGAAAGCAAGAGGGAGAATAAACCCAGGAAATGACAGACCACTCGCATACCTTTTTCCCCCTGGGGTAAGAATCGCTCTATATAGTTTTTTACTATCAACTATGTTGATTTTTCAATTTTCAATCTTATTATACTTAAGCGTGATTCGTCAACAGAACTTAATTAATTAAACTAAATTGTATGACACTTTGTAGAAAGTAGCAGAAACATCTACGCGACATGGTGGTGAGTTGGTAGCCCAAACTTTGAAAGCACATGGAGTGAAATTCATTTACACATTGGTTGGCGGACATGTATCTCCCGTTTTGGTCGCGTCAGAAAAAATTGGAATCAGAATTATTGACACTCGGCATGAGGTAGCTCTTTCTTTTGTATATTTTTTGATCCGAAGAAAGACTATTGTGTTTCCCGTTTACATTGTTCATTTTATTATGTTAAATGTTAGGTAACCGCTGTTTTTGCTGCTGACGCTACTGCTAGATTGAGCGGAACAGTCGGTGTCGCTGTTGTCACAGCCGGTCCTGGAGTCACAAACACAATAACTGCAGTAAAGAATGCTCAAATGGCCGAATCTCCTATTTTGATTATAGGTTCGAAAATATATCTGTTAATCATACTTCAGACCAATCGGTTTCTTTAATTACATTTATTTAAGTGGATTAATAATAATAATATTTTATGGTGTAGGAGGTGCAGCCGCCACATTGGCCAAAGGAAGAGGAGCTCTGCAAGATATTGAACAGCTTCAATTGTTAAAGACCGTTTGTAAATCAACTTACACTGTAACTGCAGTTAGGCAGATAACGAGTATACTGAAAAGGGCTTGCCAAGACGCACTTTCTGGAACCCCAGGTCTAGTCTTGTCCCATTTAACTTTCTCATACTTTACGAAATAATTTCGCATAAAGTACAATTATGTAAAAAGTTGTATGATATTGATAATTATTGCATCAACAAGCCATTAATTTTGTTTCATTTTTTTGTACATGTAATATACAGGACCTGTTTTTGTGGAGCTTCCAATTGACGTTTTATACCCGTATCAAGTCATTTCTCGTGAATCAAAACTTAAGGATCCTAAAAACCTTTTTCAGTGGCTAACTGCTAAGTAAGCACTTTGTATTGAGCCTGAATTCACGGTTTTTTTCTTTTCGGGTTTTTGATTGACATGCAGTAATATTATTTTCCATTCTAAAAAGGTACATCGACCACCATATAAATTACATATTCAGTGGTGCATTCGATGATGAGAGCAACACTACTCCATTGCCAGTCGAAATTCCTCATGCGAGTAGAAGGCAAAGTAAGCAATACAACATGAAATAGCAAACTCTTTTCCCATTTTGAAGTTTAATTATATCTTAGAAATGTTAGTAATCATTTTGAATAACTTAAATAATTTCAGTTCAGCAATCAGTTGATTTAATAAGAAGAGCAAAACGGCCGGTAATTATTGTTGGCAGTCAAGCTACTCTGCCACCTGTTCCTATTCACGAAGTTCCTAAAGCCTTGGATAAAATAGGTGTTCCTGTGTTCTTGGGAGGTATGGCGAGAGGACTTCTTGGAAAAGAAAGTAAACTGCAGGTAATCGCATATATTTGATTAGATTTTATACCCATTGACTTAACTTTTACATGTTTTTACACCCTATACGTGTGTACTGTTTACTATGTTGTAATTTTATTGCTTACCTGTTGATATATCGCATTTAACCGATTGTTGTTTCTTTTTGATTAGATGCGTCACAAAAGAAAAGATGCTCTAAAAGATGCCGATCTTGTGATATTAGCTGGAGCTATTTGTGATTTCAGATTAAGCTATGGGCGCTCATTGCCAAAGAAAGCGAATATCATTGCTATAAACAGAGACTATGATAAATTGTACCTTGTACGTAAGACAAACACTTCAAACACTTTATGTTGTGTTAATTGTTATTAAAATTGAAGGTGGTTAATAATATGATATGATGTAAACAGAATTCCAACCAATTTTGGAAGCCAACAGTTGCAGTACAAAGTGATGTGGCTGAATATTTAGTTAAGCTTTCCGAAGGCCTTGGAGATAATTACAAGTGTGATGACAATTGGATTGAAACACTGCGGAAAAGGGAAGATGAACGTGAAGTTGAACTTGGACAGGTATAGAAAACGAGATATAGAACAAAGCACATAGATTGCAATCAAATTGTCTTGAAAAGCAAGAACGTTATAATATAATTAATATTTATATTTTGGTCCTTACCTATCTTACTTCGTTTCAGAAAATAATTAATATTACTGTATGAAATGTTCTTGTAAAATTTGTCTAATTTATTTGTCTTTTTTAATTTCTGTGATTATACTTTGTAGAAAGCTATCAAGGTAACGAACACGCACCTAAATCCATTGAAAGTCCTGCAAACTCTGGACAAAACTTTACCTAGCAATGCTATTTTGGTTGCTGATGGGGGCGATTTCGTTGCTTCTGCGGCTTACATCTTAAGGTATGAAAATTTTTGAAAAATGGAAAGTTGAACGTCACGATTATTCGTAAGGACGATAAAAAATGTATTTATGATCTTTCCTTTGATTTCAAGACCAAGAAGCCCTCTCGCTTGGTTGGATCCTGGTCCATTCGGAACCCTTGGCGTTGGTGGTGGATTTGCGTTGGGTGCCAAATTATGTCGTCCAAACAGTCAAGTGTGGATTGTATATGGTGATGGCTCTTGTGGATATAGTGTAATGGAGTATGACACTTTCGTTCGTCACAAGGTTCGCTGTACATGTTTAGAGTAAAAAATATTTTTGTCATTACATTACAGTTTAAAAATTCGTTTTTATTTACTATTTGATTGTTCAGGTGCCGATAATTTCTATTGTGGGCAACGACGCTGGATGGACACAGATTGAGCGTGAGCAAGTTCCTATGCTTGGAAGTGACGTGGCTTGCAAATTAGATGTGGGTAA
This sequence comes from Pogonognathellus flavescens, assembly GCA_019776165.1. NCBI lineage: Eukaryota > Metazoa > Arthropoda > Collembola > Entomobryomorpha > Tomoceridae > Pogonognathellus > Pogonognathellus flavescens. Next base: position 18,368 of record JABASD010000697.1, on the reverse strand, counting down.
TTCATAAGTTAATCCTCGGTCGGACTCACAAACTTAATTGTGTCAAAAATTCAAAATTAATTTGGATATTGGTATTCCGTTACAGTATTCTGACTATCAAGATATTGCTGCTGCCTTAAAAGGAAAGGGCTTTATTATAAATCGGGACAATGAAAACAACATGGATAAAATATTTCTGCAAGCTCAAGCAGAAAATTCCGAAGGCCACAGTGTCCTCGTTAACGTTCTAATTGGAAAGACAGATTTTAGAGACGGAAGCATCTCTGTGTAAAAACTTGAATGTGACAATCTTCCTAAGGTTTTAATTTCCTGGTTGTTATAAAATGACATTGAGATAAATATTATTATTATTCTGTTTACGTAAATGTTATGAATGAGAAATTTTATCACATCTTAAAAACTTCTTACTGATTAATGTTCTGTACAACAATATGCTATATAAACCAAAGTAAAATATCATTATATATAACCTTTATCAGAAATGTGCACATAATTATTTCTATGCATTTCTAATTGGTGCTTGTACATTAGGTAGATATACAATATATTTCAATAAGTTAATGAGAACCTCGTGTGTATCAAATGATTGATCTTACTGCGCATTGAGAACAAAATTGTACATGAGACAATCAAGTGATCTCATGGTTCATTGCGTCTGGGATAAACCGTGATGAATCTTCAGGCTGTCGATTCCTTTTATTTGTCGCAACCAATGTATTTTTTGTTGGAGAACTATAAGTCCCAATTTACCGGTTTTAGCGCATCGAATCAACGTGAATCCTTATATAAGATTTATTTGCTTAGTAATGCTGTGGTTTGAATTCAGTTTGAATTTTCATTCTCTGGCAGAATGTCTCTAGTTATTGCATTGACAAAATCTGAATTTTCGTCCAACTTAATTTTCATAATAGATATTACCTAGTACAGAGGTTTGAGTCACATTTAATGTCCTGTTGTCAATCCTTTGAAAACGAGAGGATTTAAATATACTGATAATACTCCTTCATAAAAGCAAGGCTAACTAGATAAAAGTCATCATGGCATTTAGAGTTGTCCTAAATGATACTTTCATATTTATTTTAGTCAGCATTATCATAAATAGTCATTTCCGCGATACTTTGTGTGTTAAGTTTCCAAACGAAACACTTTCAGAAGAGGAAGGACTTGACGATGTAGAATTCATAGACTCTGCTAATATTGGAGACCCCACTGGAGTCGCAGTCGTCTCTAATGTTTTTCCAAACAAGAGTTTGTCTCGAGGAAGTGAAGATCATTTTGGAAGACAAATTGTATTTTCAGGGGAAGGCTACGATTCAAAAACTAATGGAAAGTATGGATGGAATTCCGGAGGGGGGTGGACTCCTGAAATCATTCCAGGGAAAAATGGTAACATATTCTTTTTTAAAGATATTTATATGAATTTATTTATTTATTTTATATTCAAGGTCAAATTATTTCTAATTTTTGAAGCTTTTTGAATAAAATATTACACGAAATTTTTTGAATCATCAACAGTTTTTCTTGTAAAAAATTAATTATTCCGTTAAACTAATTGCACTCGAGTACAGTTATCAGAAATCATCATCATCGTCCTCCAAAGGGTCATCGTAAACCGGTATATTCTGTCCCAGCCATAAACACAGATCCACTTGTGTCCCCAGAAGATGTTGGGTTTACAATCGTCTCATGTGACATTGGAAACAAGTGTCACCATTTTGTTCACTGTGCTTCACACTCCGACCATTTCTTCCGCTCCAAGGACCGTTGTTGTCTGTTGAACCAGTTTTCAAAAGGAATGTGTTGCTCTGAAATATATCCTCAGAGCGACCCTAAATCAACATTTGGAAATCATTTTAATCCCTACTCGACAACTTCAGTTAAAGTCCCTAATTTGAGTGATGAGTCCATTCAGAATGGAGCTCAGAGAGGATACGACTATCTCCCAAAATATAACAACATTGAAAATCAACTTTTAGAATTGAGAATCGTCGTAGAAAAAGGAACTTCTGATTATGGACATTTACAATTTTTCCAGGTATATATTTTCTAAGAAGAATTTGTTTTCTTGCTTATGAACTTTAAAATTTTATCTTATGAGCAGTTCTTTTTCAATAAAATTATTTCATTTTTATACTTTAGTTTTTCTTTTACGTATTGTAATTTTCCAATACTTTTATTTTCTATCATCTTGAAGTTTTTTATGTTACGTTTTACTTTTAATTTCTTTTCGTGTCAAATAAAATGCGAATTTCATGCTCATTGTACTGTAACAGGTCCTCACTACATAACATTGAGCATAGTGATTTGCAAGGGCGTATCTAGGATTCTGTGATGGGTGGCTCGAGCCGTCTGAGGGCTCAGTGGCTGAAAAATCACAAATGACAAAAACCAAAAGTTTTTGCTAAATAGCCCGTCTTTTCCGGAATCTGGATGGGGGTTCAAGCCCGGTGAACCCATACGTAGATACGCCCTTGGTAATTTGTTCTGATTTTTGTTACACATACACTTGTCGGGCTTTATGTCTTCAATGATTTATGCAGCTTTGATTACCTTAAATCGTATATAGAATCTGTGTGATGTAACTATGTTCCAATGTTCCATTGCAATGCTAAAGCATGTAAATCCTACAGCAGTTTCTCAAAGTTGTAATTTTACGGTTTTCAGTTGATTAGTTTTTGTTTGTTTTCCATTTCAGACTACACCAGAAGCAATTAACCTTGCACGGACCAATTTCTTGGTAATGAAGGCTTGCAGCTACATTCAAGACACGTAACAATTTCTTTTCGCTTTAGTAAGCATGATCATTCTCTTGTGTTGGGTGGGAACGATATCTTTGCATTTTTCCCATTTACTGTCTTTAGATATTATTTAACCAATGACGAGGCGGGTGTTGGACTCCAAGGTTTTGATTTTGGGGGTACTGTTTTCGAACGGACTTGCCCTCCTACTCCAAAATGCGACACATCTTCTAAATATCGAACTCACGATGGTTCATGTAATAATCCCGGTGTTCCAAAATTGGGGCAAAGCTTAACACCTTTATTACGTCTCTTACCTCCCGACTATGCTGATGGTACTACAATTAATAACTGGACTGAATGAAAACTTGTAAATAAAATTACAGTAAAGTTTTAAAGTGGATCATTTTAATTGCATTAGGAATCTGGGCTCCGAGAGCTCGAAAAGACAAATCTCCCCTACCAAGCGCTCGCCTGATCACTCGTTCCTTAGTTCCTGATGCAAATCTGCCCGATCCACGTTATTCTCATTTGCTGGCTCAGTTTGGCCAGTTTATCGGTTAGATGACGATATTCTTTCATTTAAACTATTCTGTTGCTGCAATTTAATTAAAAGATGAGAATAAGCGATGAATTTATTTTTCGCAGATCACGATCTATCCCACGTCCCTATTTTTAGGTTCGGTGACATGTCAGGAATTCAATGTTGCAGCGGAAAATCTGGTGTGTCGCATCCTGCTTGTTTCCCAATAGAAATCCCTCCTGGCGATGATTTGTTAAAAAGTCAGCGATGCATGAATTTTGCTCGTTCAATGATAGCTCCTAGAATCGAATGCACTTTCGGTCACGCTGATCAGGTAATTGTCGAAGCTTCTTGGAAAACCCTGAATGAAACCTAAGCTTATAATTTTTACAATGTAAAAAAATCTTTGGAAATTCCACACAGTTGAATCAACTGACTCATTGGCTTGATGGTTCCCAAATCTACGGGTCTAACAGCGATCAAGCGGAAACTCTTAGGGAATTTTCAGGTGGCCGGCTCAGGATCACACGAGACGCACTTGGAAATCCTTTGCTGCCATTGGATTTGGAAAATAGTGACGATTGCGCTGGCTCACAAGGCAGTAGGGGACAAAGCTGCTTTTTAGCAGGGGACAAGCGTGTCAATGAACAGGTAATTATAGGGAAATATTTACTAAAAAGTATAATGGAGAAAATTGAGATACACATGCATACATGTATTACAAATTGTTTTATTTTATCTTAAGCTTATTATTTTTATCTATTAGATTGGTTTGACTTCGGTTCATACAATTTGGTTAAGAGAACACAACCGAGTCGCTCAAGCACTGAGCGAAAAAAATCTTGTATGGGATGATGAACTTTTGTACCAAGAGACAAGACGAATCGTGGTGGCTGAATATCAACACATCATTTACAATGAATGGCTACCCATCGTCGTCGGTATATTTCAATTTGAAATCTTATAAAATCTCATATTAAATCTATATACCCGTAACATTTATTATGTTGTCGTGTCATACGTGAATGCTATAATATGCTCCCCGGATATTTTATAATATGAATGTACTATTTGAATATTATACTTAATTTGCGTTTTTTGCTGATCTCAAAATGTATGTAATTGAGATTGTACGTTTCTCAGGTCGAGAATTTATGTCAACTTTTGGAATCCTGCCGTTGTACGATGGATATTACAAAGGATATGATGCTAACGTGGACCCAACTGTTTCTAATGCTTTCACTACTGCTGCTTTTAGAATGGGTCACACTCTTATTCAAGGAATGTACAAGTAAAGAAATAATTTGTCATAATTGATTCTACATTTATATACAATTTTTATATAGATATATAGATAGCATTATAAAGATACTTGACTTAGGTAATGTAAAAATTGAAATACAACTGATTTTTAAATATTTGTACAGTTTGCACAATTCCGTGGGTGGAAATTCGGGGCAATTGATTCTTCACGATTTCTTTAATAATCCTCATTTAGTAAAACAGTCTGGGTTTATAGATTCGCTTAATAAGGGTTTCTTAACACAACCCATTCAACGATTCGACAATTTTGTAACAACAGAAGTGAGTATCTTAATTATATCTATTTTAATTAGCTATAAAGTTTTTTTGTTGAATGTTTGGTGTATGAATAATGACGAAATGATTGCAGTTACGAGATCATCTTTTCCAAATGGGAAATATGGGTGGAATGGATTTGATTGCGTTAAACATTCAGAGAGGAAGAGATCATGGTCTTCCGAGCTACAATGAATACAGAGATTTATGTCGTTTGGGGAAAGCAAGGGATTTCTCCGATTTGAGTCCAATCATTCATCCTAGAAAAATTAATAGCTTGGAACAAATCTACGGGAATGTGGATGACATCGATTTATTCATCGGAGGAATTCATGAAACACCTTTGCAAGGAGCGTTGGTTGGTCCTACCTTCGTTTGTATAATCGGAGATCAATTCGCTCGAGCAAAAAAGGGAGACAGATTTTTTTATGATGTGCCAGATCAACCAGGGACATTTACTTCGAGTAATTATTTCTAAAATTCGTCCATTAAATTATAATATTTATTTTAAAAACTACAGTTTGAGAGGAATTAATTTTTAATTGCAAATATATTTCAAGGTCAACTTCATGAGATTCGACGAGTAAGTATGGCTCGAATCATGTGTGATAATAACGATGAACTACGCTCCATTCAACCTCTGGCATTTTATCTTCCAAATGGAGGATTGTAAGTAAAATTTGATACCTTATTTTATTTTCACGATAAAATTTTCTGTATAAAATAAACCGATCACTAGTATATCGTTTCTATTTTTAGCAACCCAATGCTGCCTTGTGGAAGTCCTTCGATTCCCCGTGTAAATCTTAATGCCTGGCAGAGATAAAGATTTCCAACACGAATGTACTTTACTGGTGTTATTTTATTTTACTTTTCCAATTTCGTATTATGTTCTTTTGTAATATGCTGTTATACATACACTTGGATTTACTGTAAGAATTTTTTTGATTTAAATCAAAGTTTACTAAAGAAAATAAATTAAATTAATAAAGTTGCTACAAATATATTGCTTACATCGATTTGATTAGGTATAAGGTATAATATCTAAATTGCTTAAGTTGAAAACCAAAATCAGTGTAGCTATATAATCAAGGGCGTATCTAATATTCTGAAATGGAGGGTCCGAGAGACTCAGTAGCAAAAAAATTAGGCAAATTTTTGTTATATATCCAATTTTTCGGAAATCTTGGGAGGCTGCTACTCGCTGAGTTTTTACGTAGATACTGCTGCACCCTTAATTGACGAATGACAGTAAAAATGTGCAGTGCAGATAACGGGATTTATTTCTTAGAACAAATCTAAATACATATTGTGAACCTTAAACCTTAGGGAGATATACCGTCGATACCTTATCTGTCAAATAGTCGAACATGATGAATGAAGCATACTTTACTAACTGTACTATCATCCATTAATATGCATTCTAATTTTAGCAGTGTTCTATTAGACAACAGTATCTACCAATTTTATATATCTGGAAAAGGGAAACTACCCTTCAGAAAGTTGTTTCAAGATCCCCTGGGGGTCAATTCATGTTGGAAGCATTCTTTGAGATTTAATTTCTCTAGCATCATTGCACCGATTTGTTTGAAATTTTGACACAAGATGTACAAACCTTTGACAAATGTGTCACAAAAATGTCAAAGTTTTACGATGCTTCTGTCGTTTGCAATTTTAAAATTACTATATTGCCAAAAACTTAATTCATGATACAGCTTTTGTATTTACAGTTGCTGAAACTGTAATTTATTATTATTTTCTCAAATAAGACTAACTGCTAATTGCAACTAACTGTTGTATCGATATCTTTGTTACAGATATGATGATAAGCAAGGCTCATGAATTTTGCCGGTCTAGTAGTAATAAGTCAGTATACCTTAAATCCTTGTATGTGACAGATGGAACCGATAATTTGTTTTTATTTGGCTATAATTCACAGAAATGAAATAAGTAGCAGTTTATTTTAAGAAATACTATTACACAAAATTCAAAAGTTTCAATCGAGTTTAGAAGGTACTGACATAAGTAAAGGCAGAGCACGACTCTGGAGAAATAAATAATTTAAAGTATTTGCACAATTTGCAGAAAATGAATTCTCAAATTTCAATATTAGTTTTCAGCACAATTTTTTCTGTTCCCATTTCTTTGTGCCTACTATCTTCAGATTTACCAATTTCAACCGAACAAAAGCAATTCGTACAACCATTTGAAGACATTAACAAAGGGTGGACTGCAAACGAGGGTGGTGGCCTTAAACCTGAAATTCCACCGAATTGTTTAGATCCCAAAAATCTTCCACTTATAGATCCCAGTGCTGTTAATCATAGTTTCGTAAGATTTGTTTGGTTCAATCTGTAGCATTTTATTTTTATTTTTTTCATCCAGGTATTAATTAATAATTGCGATCATCATTTCCTCGTTTTCAGAACAGGCACAAACGGTGTTTTGTGCAAAAAAATATTTTCTTTTAATAATCTTTGTTAATATGTTACGTAGTTATCATAGTTTATGTTACTGTCTAATATTTAATTACTTATAATAAATATAACTTTGTGGGGAGCAACTTTCATCTGATATTGATTGTATTAATTAATGTAGAAAAGCATGGAAATAATGTGTAGAGATTGAAGCATGCATTGTTTTCCGAAATGATAATTTTTTTTGTCTTATAATTTTATAATTTTATTTAGTTTACAGGACGCAGGCTTTTTTACTACAGCGGTGGGAGCCGTTACGGATACATGGCGCGAGCCAGAAGATTGCTTGGGAGGACGGAGGAACGTTTACGATAGAAATGAATTATTTAGAATGTGTCCAGCACTGGCTATAGACGCTTATCCAGTAATATTTTCTGGCTATGGACTCCAAATAGATCAAAATTGCACAACCACAGGACTCGAAGGATTTTGCCACATAAGTAATAATCCAAAAGAGTACGATGGACAATTTGGAGTTGATCCGACTGCTGGATACGGTAAATATTCATGAGTTTTTATAGAGACATTTTGAAAATATACTTTGAAGAAAATTCTGTACTAACTAAACAAACCTGATTTTTAGTGACCTTAAAATTTTACCTGCTGGCAACGGACAACGAAAGCTACGGAATATATTATTTGTGCATTGATGGCGTTTACGGAGATTACATGCTTCTTACAACAACACCCTTTGTGCCACCCCAATTAGCTCAACAATTTGTTGATTTTAAAAATAGATTAGGATTTTCTCATTCTGAGCTCTTGTTTTTAGTTTGTACCCCAGAGAAGGAAAATAAACCTTATCCTCCTCCTTTCCAAAACTATCCAGCTTTTGGAGTTGTTAATGGAGGCTGGTCGCAGTCGCAATCACATAATGGATGGTCGTCCTAAAAACGAAAAATATTACGTATTGATGTTGATATTATCTTTATTACAACGAATTTTTCAACCATATAAAATTATAATATAAATATTATTGTTTAGTTTTTGTGTTTGATTTTTATTTAATCTTGAAATAATGTTCTATGCATTCAACTATCTAAACTTAAAAACAACTAAATAACATGATTATGGTTGTGTACCACTCTTGCTATAATTAAGTACTAACAATAATTATATACACTTACGGACCAAAGTCTATGTATTATTATTACTTCTTAAAATACCGGACAGGCTAATCTCATTGCAGAATGAAGATTTTAGATAACGAAAATTAAGTAAATTGAGTCAACTAAAATTAGCAAAAACACTAGCAAAATATTAACGATCTTGGTGCATAATAATACAAATAAATCTATCAATATAAACTCGGAAAAGTGATCACTTTTCCGAATGAGATCATTCGAGTGCTTAAAATTCTTCTAGAGGAAACATATTGGAGCCCAATTAATAGTTATTTATTAATCATTATCAATTATATTATAGGCAGTAGTTAGTAATTGGTAGTAAGTGGTTGGAATTTGACCCAATCTTTGACAAGGCCGTATTGAGAGGGGGTCAAAGGTGCAATTGCCATCCCCGAAATCAGGAAAAAGGGGTTCTTTGGGTTCGAAAGCCTCTCTTCGGCCATTTCGGACTCTTTTACAGTATTTTTCGAGATTTTGCCCCCTCCCCTCCAAGCTAGATCCTGAATGCAGCCTTGGTTCTCCAAAAATTGAAGACGCGATTTAGAAACACGCAGAGTCTCAAACTCATTATGGATTTACGGATATTGGTACAACATGCATGTGTCAATTCAATTTTATTTGTGTATTTTATGTATTTGATGTGTATTTAAGTGTATTTTATGTCACTTCAAAGTGAAAAGTATCTTATTAGAAGTTAGTGGATGTTAAGAAGGGAAATGCTAAATGAAATTAATTGTATGCACAGGTGGATTTACAGGTACTTTAGATACGTGGGTTGGATTTAACAGTTTTATCTTTCAGAGTAATCTATTATAACATATAATAAGTAACATATAATAACCACATATTATAATATGGCATACACACTTAACGGGTTTTAGTTCCTGAAAGGGCTCGGCTATTTTTATGATCGTGAATTGCTTTAGATAGTAGAGACTTTAATGATATTTACATGTACAGCATAATCACTGTAACAGTTCTTGTATGAAATACACATTATGCGGGTGGTACTGGGTACTTTTACTTACAACGAGCATATTATATACATAATATGTGAGTGATTTTTGGAAAAGGGACCATTGAGGATGCCTGAATTCCCATGTAACAATTCTTTAAGTTTAAACCATTACAGTAGGCCTCGCACATCTAAAAATTAATCAACGGTTACATGAAAATCCAGGCATCCTCAATGGTCCCTTTTATATGATGAAGTCGAAGTCATATTTACGCCTGAGTGACACATTTTAATTTTAGTAATGCCAGTAATGAGAAATAATATACTTAACTTAACTGTATGCAGTAGTAGAATAGTAGGACATGTAAGAGAAACGGGAAAATAATATAGGTACAAACGTTTATTTTGAAATTAGCAAAAATACAGAACTGGAGAGACTGCATTATTAAAAGTTACCTATAAGATTCACGCATCAATCTTATTGAACCAGTCTAATTCTATACGTGTGTACACCAAAACATGTTATAAATAATATTAGGGTTTTGGATATTTTAATTTTATATGCATTGTCACAAATAGTCACATTGTCAAAGTCAATTTTGAATGCAATATAATCGTTATACAAAATAATATTCCTATAATTAATAATAGTTCTTTAATACAGTCAATTTTAAGAAAATGAAATCTCATCTTCTTCTGATTTCAATTATCTACGTTAGTTTTTTACTTTCATTTTGTTTGTGTATACTTCAACCTGAACTTTCAGATGTAAACGTTACAACTGATAATTTAAAGGAGAATGTGGAACGGATTGGTAACAAAGGTCCACCACAATGTTTAGCCCCACAAAATGTTCCAGTTCCTATGAATGTCAACGATAGTTTTGTAAGTACTAACAATAAGATATAAAATTACATAAAACATAATTAAATATGATTTGATTGAATACTTAAAGTTAATTGAATTAAAAATGAATTAAAATGTATTTGCACATTTTTCATTTCTGCAGCTCACTGTACGCCGATATTTTTACTACAGTGGGGGAAGCGCATACGGATATGGAATACTTGCTAAAATGTTGCTTGGACGTAATGTACAGAGTCAATACGAACTGAATCAGATGTGTCCAGGGATGGCAATCGGTGCCGATCCTGTAATATATAACGGTTACGGAGTGGAATTTTTTATGCACTGCAAATTCCCTCTGCCTCATCAGGGATCTTGCCTTGTTTCGACTAATTCATCAGAATATGACGGAAAATTGGGCGCTAACCCTTTCATTGGATTCAGTAAGGCAATATTACTTTTTATTTTCATAATAATAATTTGTGAAAGGGATAATGCAAAAGTGTCGTTTTGTAGGGTACATTTAACATACGAATTCGAATTCTAAAGTACCTAGTAGAACAAAAAATATATTTTGATTTTCAGCATCTGTGGGAGTTCAGCTGGTAGCAACAGATAGTAAAACATATGCTATTTATTATTTGTGTTATGATGGAATTTATGGAGACTACCAGCTGCTCACAACTAGGCCATTTGTGTCCCCCAGTGTGGTTAAACTTTTTATTGACACGAAAAATCAATTAGGATTTTATCAATCTCAGCCCCTTCTGCCGGTTTGTGAACCACCTCAAGCAAATCAACCTTACCCGTTCCCTTTTCAAAACTACCCAGCTTCGGGAAATCCGAATTTAGGATGGTCACACTCACAGTCCCAATCCCAGAGTGGATGGTCATCACCAAATCCAAATTGATGGCATTCGCTAACATAATCTTAATAAATCAATCAACAATATATTGTTATATTAATTTATTATACCAAGCGTGAAATAATTTTTATTTGTTGGTGGAATTAAATAAAATTTAATCTTCAAGGAGAATTAATTTGCATATCTTGGCTTTGTACGAAGAACAGCATTATAAATATACAATTTATTGTTCATTTCATTTACCTTATTATGGCATTTCATATACTAATAATAAATATTAGCATTATTTTCGGTGATAATAATAACAAATCTGTAAAAACTGGAAAAACTAACAATAATGAGTAGGCGAGCCATTAAACCTTTTAAACAATTCACATTCAAGGACGTAGCGAGGGGGGAGCACTGGAAGTGCGTGTCCCCCAGATTCCGGAATATAATATGTCAAAATTTCTCAAATATTGAAAAACATATTTTTTTAAATTCCGTAAATGGAATCCATATTAGCATGAAACATCAAGATACAAAATCTCATTAATATTATTGCTGTGTAGTGGTAGTAGTAATAGTAAAAGACGCACCTTTATTCAAGATTTGCCAAACTGACACAGTGTAGTAAACATGAAATACTTACTTACCTATTACATTAACGAAATGGTTTAAAACTTATTTTAGAGCATTTCAGAATAGATAATTTAAAATGTTCACTGAGCTTCTGATTGTAGATAAATGTAGTTAAAGTACATTGCATTATGGAACATTGAAATGAAACTTGTTCTTACAACACATATATTTTAAGCAATCGTAAATTGAAAAAGCATGACCTTAAAGTAATACAATAATAATTTCTTGTCTTCTGGTTTTTCAGTGTCACGATGAGTCTTCTGGGTCTTTTATTGTCACGATGAGTCTACTGGGTCATTTAGTGTTCCTCGTTTTCATGGAATTTGAAGATTATGTGAAAGTGAATGTCATAGTCATAAACTATAAAGAATGCTTTACGTGAGACATGGGCCAATGGGCATGGGCATAATGGGATGGGAGGGTGGGACTATTGCACGGTAATTTATATTCTCCTTGCATGTTTAGCGCTTTTTTCAAATTACTGCTTGTCGGCTGAGGATTTACTTGCAAGTCATTTTGGTTTTGCTTGATTGTCATATCTCCGGAGTTTGGAAACCCGAAAAATAAGGAAAATTCATAAATTGTTCAGTTTTGTGAACAGTCACCAGTAAAAATCACTATCTAAGAGCTCTGTTTGGGAAAATAGGTTGGTTTTTCATAATTTACGCTAAGATTCTTCATTTACTTATTTATACATTATAATATGACATTTAAAAATCGTTCAATTGTCAATCAACCGTTTGGTGATTGTTGTTTTTCTGACAGTTTTTGGTACTAAAAAATTGCGCTAATTAATAGGTCATTTCATAAAAAAGGTTTATCATTGTATTTTAAGTATGGCCTGTCAGTGAAAACAATGATACATTTTTATAATCTTTTACACGTTTGGTTTTCTTACAGCCAACAGCTGACACACATTAGTTGCTAGTGCAGTTATACTGTAAATGGCATACTGTATACTGTGTATACTCATTTATGATTAATTTGTTGATTAATAATTGATAATGTGTAATTTGCAGACAACTTGAGATCAAAAATGAACCCTGCACGTGAAATGCCGGAATGGATGACGGAAGAGCATTCCACTGGTGTAAGTTGTGCATTAGTTTTTTACTTGGATTCGATATAATTATCTCCATTTAAATGACATGCATATTTGATATAAAGTTTAAAATATTATATTGTAATATTGCTAATTATTTTGCTTGAATTATATAAATAGACATCCATTATGGCTGTCGAATTCGATGGAGGAGTAGTCATTGGAGCTGATTCTCGAACGACCACCGGGTAATTAAATTCAACAGTAATTATTTAAAGCTCAAGCCTTTTAAACTCCAGAAAATTATGCAATACAACTATAACCCAATTTACTAAGCCTTAATGTCTTAAAATACTTATCCTGTTTGTAGAGCTTATATTGCTAATCGTGTCACGGATAAGTTGACTCGTGTTACTGATCATATATATTGTTGCCGTTCCGGATCTGCTGCTGACACTCAAGCCATCGCAGACATTGTGAATTATCACATGGAATTCCACCAGTAATACATAAATAATGCCTCCTTCTAACCTTCAGTATCTATTTTATATAGTACCAATCTGTTATATCATTGTTGATTAACCTGAATCTTCATAATATAACGTTTTAATGAAAATTCTTCTCGTAGAATTGAGTCGGGAGAGGAGCCGCTGGTGCTGTCCGCTGCTTACAACTTCCAGAATCTTTGCTACAATTACCGTGACCAGGTCAGTGCTGGAATTATCGTTGCAGGATACGACGACCGTCTGAAGGGTCAAGTTTACTCAATTCCAATCGGAGGCATGTTGTCTCGTCAAGAAGTGACTATTGGTGGTTCAGGATCGTCATACATTTACGGCTATGTTGATTCGACATTCAAGTCTGGCATGTCCGAAGATGAGTGTGTTAATTTCGTTATAAATGGTAAATTATTCATAAATCTAGGTGCATTTGATGTATAAAACCAATATCTGCCTACAAATAAATAACCGATATTTTGTGAACCATTTTAGCTTTGACATTGGCGTTGACTCGGGATGGTTCCAGTGGTGGCGTTGTGCGTGTGGCATCTATTACTAAGGATGGTGTCAAGCGAAAAGTTGTTCTCAACAATGATTTGCCCAAATTTTATGAAGGCTAAAATGCTTTTAGTTCATCTCTTTTATATCAATTAAAATCACTGTTCTATTATTTCACATTTGTAATAATCAAACAATTGGATGTCAGAATGTGTTTCTTCAGTGTTAAGGAAAACTAAGTGGTATTATAAATAATATGAATAAATACTTTCAATAACATTTATATTGGTTTTACACCAGTGTAGCTGTAAGTTTTATTATATTATTATTATTATGATTAAGAATAGGTATTCAATTTCATGTAAGTTTCGAATCATTCGTACTTTTATTTCTATGGTTTGTCAATGAGGTATGAATTTATTATGTAGAAGGTTAAACTTTTGACAACTTGAGTCAATATGTAATTTAGACAGATGATGCCATTAACCAGTTCCATTCCATAGTTGGAGGATGCATACAATCGATATTACATCGTGCTGTATAAGCTCAGCAATTTTTTCTTTTGACTGCAATCGAAGGTTATTATAAAATATTAAATACTAAATCTAAATTCTCTACAATGTAGCGTTTAATGATAGATATGCCGTATAAGCTAACAATAAATATTAGATTAGATACATAAAATCAAGGGCGTATCTACATGTGGACTCACCGGTTTGAGCCCCCCCTCCCCCCTCAGATTCCGACAAACGGGGTTATGTGCTACCCAAGGCCGAAAATTTTGTCATTTTTTGGCCTCTGAGTCCCTCTAGACGACTCGTGCCCCCCATTACAAATTTCTAGTTACGCCCTTGCTTAAAATATTAACTTAACTGATTGGATGTAATTTTTGATTAATTATGTAACAGTACAATCAATAGAAACTGGTTTGTATATCAAAAACTTGTCTAGGAGCGGATAAACTTGAGTTTTTACACGACTATTTTGTGTCTAATAAGCAGTGTGAGAATATAAGGTTGAGATAATTTGTAGTAATAATATTGGAATCTAACCAGCAAATACAGATATATGATTCAAATATATGAATCCAATACAATCGTGTCCGCCCTACAAACACACTTCAATTAGCATACTCTCACTAAATAAATACCAATTAGTAAAATATTGCTACTAGAAAAGAAAAATGATTTAGCTAATCCAATAAAGAATGTTTGCATAAAGTTTTCACTTCCCATGTGTACCTTGTACTGTACATGTCAATTATGCAAGAAACATTGATGTTATGTTTAAAATTACAAAAGTTTGAGTTTGAGAAACTATCTTTAAAATTCTAACAATATACATGTATATATTTCATTCATGGGAATAAATGTTATGGTTATTGTATAGATGTATACTACCTATAAGTATGACAATGCTTTGTAGATCGATTTTCGTCCCTGGAACTATGCAATGATAATATTATATTACCCATTAAGAATCAACATGTACATACATAGATTAATGAATCTTCATCATGTTGTGTCATTCTAATGAGATAAATGACAAGCAACGGTAATTACAGAATTATAAAGTGTTGTTTTGCTGCAGGTTTACATTTCTGCATGAACATAAATATCATGCAATTCGGTACTAATGTAATGAGAATAAACTTTACCATTGGAATAGATAAGGTGAATTACATTATACAAGAAAGAACGATCGTTAAACATTTTACGGATATTGCGTTACAAAGGTAATTGCTTGTTGGATCTAGTCGTAAATAAAATATAGCTAGTAATAAATTGATCTGTAGATGATGCCTAATTTCAAATTGGTTATCCAAGCGGGCACAAACGAAAATTTCGCTATGTGGTTCTGTGGTTGTGGCTAGAAATTCCATCGTTTCAATTCGGTTTCATCTTCTTTACTCCATTTTGCATGGATTAATGTACGGGAGATGAATAATACGCTTTATGAATTGCATGGCTAATAAAATATTACAGATCTACGTTTTGTGTATCCTGTTCTGTTGAGATTATGTCATTATACCAGACATAAAACGTTGATTTAATTATATGTCCTAGCTTTCTATCATTAGTGTGGAGTGTGCTATACCATAATCCATAATTCTAGTACTCCTACTGTGTTTGTACTGTGTGTTGCTAATAATTGTGACGGTTGAAACAACAAGACTGCGAAGCCTTGTCTGTTCGTGCAAATAATTTATTTTACAACAACGTTCATCCGAACTGCTTCTTTGTATCCACCCTGTCACTGTTTTATATATACTTCTAACCTAATTGTAGTAAGTAGCAAACCTTTTGTTTATTCATCTCTTTGAAATGGAAATTCCTTTGTAGTAGGAAGGAATACAGGAAGGAATGAGAAAAATGCTAATGTAATTCACAGTACAACAAAGTTTATTATATTACATAACATCATGTATGCGAAATCTGTCTGCACAAAACATTGTGAAAGTTTTTTTCTCATTCTCCCTACAATTTTTACTAAGCTAGCCAGTATTATGTAATGCAGATAAGTTTATATTTTACGAAGCGGTGGTAGTAGAGAAAGATTCTCCCACTTTATGTGTCTAGTCTACTTCTCCTCGTGTAGTATAAAAGTGAGATCCAGGATATTATTGTTAATTTTATTTCCCCATTTTCAGGGAAAAGATCCATGCTTGGATTCTGTTTGTCCTGTGTAGTAATGAGAATGAGTTTGTTAAACAGTCCGAAACTTATGCAGAGACACGAAAATGAACTCATTAAATTCATTACATAAACATGAATCTGGCATCTCCTCTTTCAACTGTCTCACGCTATGCACGCTAATACGTTCAACTTGGCTCAACATGAAAATACTAATTTGCATGCTGAAGCTTATACAACTTTGTCTCTTCCGTTAACTTCCGTACATCATTCCCATCCAACTAAAACTTCCTCATCTCATCTCTACCACCAGCCTTAACAAATTCACTACATTTTAGTAGTTTTAGTGATTTTAGGTTACTCTACATAACAACATTGAACCAAGAACCACTGTGAAGTTCAATAGTAGTGGTTGAGTCACCGAACCGCTACCACTGTACTAATATTATAAAATGAGATGAGATTTGACGTGACCAACACCAATACTAATTCTAGTAAAATATAAAATAATATTCTAGAAGAAGGAGAGTTCATTTTGTTGTTATTGCGTGCGATTACCCGGTTAAAGGCGAAAATGGTTACCTATACTTGTCTCAAAATACCCTATAGTACTTATGTTATATACACCCTTACTATTTTCACACTGTAACACTGCATAATGAAATGAGACAATTACGTCTTGTTTTGGTATATTATGCGGAAATGAAAAGTACAAAAGTTACTGCAATGTTAATTTATTTCATGCAGTAAAGTCTACTACTTCATTTCTCCATGATTAAAATCAAGTAAGTAAAAATGGTCTGTTATTGATAATAACAGTTCAAAAATAATACCTACTTAATTTTAGTGTGAAATGCATCAGTTCTTTTGAATAAAAAGTTTCTCTCAGTTTAGAAAATTATGTACCTAAAATTAATATTATAGAGTATTAGGTAAATCGGGATTTTGAAAGACGAAATAATACAACAATACAAGTATAGTATGAGTAATCTAGAATAACGTGTACAAATTACTGTATGCATTTTCTAGGTTTGTTTGAATTGTTTGTAGGTATACAGATATAGGGTTGCGTATATTTATATGGTACGCACACACAATAACGGTCTAAAGTCTAAACCCTTTTGCACAGAATGAAGATATTAAATTGAGTGTGGTGAATCAGATACATTAATGATATTAGTAAGTGCCCATAAAATTGATTGTGAGTTTGTACTCTTCCCGTGGTGGGAATGCCGAATGGGTGGAATACACAAATAAATGTCACGATTCCTGATGAATAATCCATCGCTGCATTATTGAATTCAGTTAAAACTGTTTAGCCTCATTCAGAGTCTTATTCAGACTAGTCTGACCTCCCAACAAATGATTGCTTTCCAAAATATTACTTTCTCTTGACGGTACCATTATTATAACGTTAGGATCCTCGCCTTTGCTTGGAAGCTTCAGAGAAAAGCAGACTGTGTCCATAATGTGCGGTTTGGTTACATACGAAAAGGCTATTATTTAAAATAGGAAAAAGTACTAAAGCAACAACCACAAGACTGAAAATAAATATGTAAAAGTCTTTGTTGAATTTGTATTCTACACATGGAGAGTGCACATACACAGAATACTACGGCACATGCATATTGTACTTGACATGTTAGACAACCGTATTATTACTATAACACACATTACTACTACTACTATATACTATTATTACATTGTTATATCTTGCTATATTAGATTTCTCTCCTACCAAAAGCTATTCCTATGCTTAAACTCTTACATAACATGGCAAAGGGGTTAAACTTGCGAAATGAACGATAAGTGTACAAAAACCGAGCAACAAGGAACAAAATGTAAAAGCAGCTTTTTTACTTTCTCTCCTTTTCCGTCTCCGTTTCCTTTTCGTGTGTATTTAAAAATGATTATAAAAAGCATGCCTTTGGAAAGTCAGCTTTTTATTTTTGCAGAAAAGGGGT